>MU728772.1:79893-112429 GCA_026770625.1 Nicotiana glauca
GGTTAGGCCAGGCACTTACCAGCACATGGGGTCGGTTGTGCTGATGCTACACTTCTGTGCTTTTTGCACAGATCACGGTACCGAAGCAGCTTTTGGACCACAACAATAGTATATTGGTCGGGAGCTGACTTCAGTCCAGGGATTTACGAGGTAGCCTAGCTGGCGTTCGCAGGCCGAAGTCCCTTTCTATAATTTCAGTCTGTTTTTATTGTACCAAGACAGACATTATGTATTTTCTATTCAGACTTGTTTGTAGCACTCTTTAGTGGTTCGTGAGATAGCGACTCCAGTTTTGGGTAGAGAAATATTAACTTCCGCATTTTGGGTTTTTAGTTATTTATGTTTTAAAAGACTTCCGCTTTTATTTAAAGACTCGTTATTTTATTATTGTTGTGTTGTTATCAGAAAATATTTAAATGCTTGGCTTGCCTAGCTCCGACAGTAGGCGCCATCACGACTCCCGATGGTGGGAAATTCGGATCGTGACATAGGTGGGAAAAAGTAAATTCGATATCCGCCATGTTAGCGAGGTGTCTTAAGCAGGCAACAGACCTCCAAACAATCGGGCCAATTTGACCTAAACATACGTCGAAAAAATGACAAAAGTCTAAGATGACCGGGTTAATGACCGGTTTAAACCCAAGAGTGAAGGGATATGTGTAAACAAAAGAGAATCCGATTAAGTAAGACGTGATCCTTTTATTTGGGTTAGGAACGATGATTGGAAAATCGTCACTCCAATGACAATCTTTACGAACTATGGGAGCTAAAATATCTATGATTTGAGTAGGGAAAGGATCAACATGATTTATGGAGGCAACTTGAGTCTTACGAGACTCTCTATCATGATGAAAAGAAATTTCAAAAGGGACTATTTCCTCAACTAGAGGCTCACGAAGTGGCTCAGAGGATTCTTTTTTCCTAGAAGAACTCCTTTGAGAATGTGAACCTCTAGTCCCAGAAGAGGGACTAGAGCTAGAAGAAGGAGTTGACGTATACCAGCACGAGCAGATCCTAGGCTACGGAGTCTACCCCCTCTTCTATGTCTAATCGGGGCATTGGGGAAGCTATCTAGAATGGGGGTTCTCCTAGGGTTAGGTTTTGGTGAAGCCATGACAAAGAAGGTTGAAGTGAAACGAAAAAGAATAAGAGGGTTTTGAAGGACTAGAGTGTATGATACGCTTTATGTAAAACAAGACAAGTAGAGAAGTTATATTTATACTAATTGGTAACCGGCAAAAGGAAAAAGTACAATGTTGGAAGAACCATAATAATGATAACCGACACTTCGTGAACAGTGAAGTTGAAAAGAAAGCCTGAGAAAGTGCTGCAAAACTGTGGAACCAATAAGAGGACGACACGTGTCTAATGGATTAAATGGAAGTGACAATTGAAGCATCAACTCTGTCAGAGCATTAATGGTGACAAAAATTCTCCTTTAATGAATTTCACTTCCCAAATATTCAAACTGATGAATAAATGGAAAGTAGGGAAACTATATGTATTAGGGAAAATTGTATTTATATATATATGGTGACGTGCCATCATGACATGTGGGATAATCAATAAATTATAGTTAGATACAATTCAAGAATTACAAAGCAGACACGAGTAAGGAAAAAGGAAGATGCACGGGACAGGAGGATCAGCGCCCGTACCTGTCTAAGTTTATTTACTTCCGAGCAATGGAAAGAATGAATCTGCTATAGAAAAGAGTGCAAACACTGAATTTAATGAGTATTAAATGCCAAGTCCATTAAGGAATATATACTTTCAATGTAATGATTATGTAACGTAGCATTCAATGTCATTAATTACTCATAATAGCCTCATTATGATTTAAACATAACGGGCATTCCCAAAGGAACCTATAAAAGAGAGATATGTAATCGGTTGAGGGACACAAGGCACTATTGAAATATACACTAATTTACTAGCTTTCATACCTTACTATTCTCAAATTTCTTTCTTTATATACTTTTCCGATTATTAGTTACCCGTATTATTCTAAATTCTAAGCTTTGACTAAAAATCTATTTTTTGGTTAAACAGGGACGACCCCAGCAGAAAGAGGGACTAACTGTATTGGTCATAATCTGACCGTTGTAGTTGACCCAATCGGGACGACGTCCAAATAGCGGGATAAGGAAAGACACCATGACTTATTCCAAATCATGTATTCATAGAACGACATAAACGGATGCGGTATGAAGGGGCTATGGCCCGAAAATATAGCAAGGACTCCATGACTCCTTCCTAGAAGGGAGGGGGGGGGAGGCTTTTTCTCTCCCTCTCCTCCGTAGTCTCCTTAGTGAAAAGAAAGTAAAACAATCTTCCATTGATTATGAACAACAGTCATCTTCACTAATTGGTGAAAGAAGAAATGAAAGGCTTCGATAATTTATTGGTCCTATTTCATTTTATGTATCATTTTTTGATTTATTTATAGATCTGGAGTTTACTATGTTTAACTAAAATTTACCTCTTCAACTTTTTTAATTGATTTAATCAAAAAGATTTCAATACCGTTTGGGTCAAACAAAATTCCGTGGTCATAATCCTGTACTAGAAAAATCGGGAAATAGGTCGAAAGAAATAAGAAAATATATAGCAGTTCCTTCTGCATGCAAGCAAGAGCGAAGCAGTGACGTCATTGAGTCAAAAATTCTAGCACAGTACACGACAGTAGGTGAGTCAATTTTTTCTTTCTCAATTCTCGTACTGCTTACTTTTCTCACCGTTATTGGGTCGTAATTTTCTTTAGGAAAACTTTGCAAATACAAAAAGGAAAAGTTAATAAGCATATTGATTGTTGACAGAGAAATTTAACTTTAGCACTTTGAAACTTGATTTAATTTGCGCTAGTGCTGTTATTTAGAGTAACTTTAGAATTTTTACTCTCCCGTTTACTCGAGATTCATTTTTTTATTGTTAGTTTTTACTTTTTTTTCAGTATCTGCCGGATGGATTTGATTTTTTAAGAATTGAAATATTAATTTTAACGAGCAAATTAGCTTCTCTTTATCTCTTAGCATATTTGGTAGATGATTTATTGGGTCTAAACTGACTTACAAGGCTCTCGACTAATTACAACACCATATAGGAACATCATATACAGAGAAACCTTAAACTCTAAGGGGTAGTTTGGTAAGGGAATAAGTTGTTTCGAGATTATAATACAGGGATGAAATAGTGGTGAGATTATTTAGTAGATATATTTTTATTGAGAGATGTTTGATGGATTGGATTAAAAATGAAATATCCGGGGTATAATATAAATACGTATTTGATGTATATCAAATAAATTGGGATAAACTTTTATTTTCAATTTTAACCTTGAATTTTGCAAAGGACTTTGGGGAAAGAGCCTTGAGAAAAGGGCATCTTTGCTGATGTAGTATTTTATTCCATGATTGAATAATCGCGGGATTATACCGCAGTATGGTATAAATTAATCTCGAAATTACTGATGATCTCGAATTTAAAAATTCAATCAAATATGAAATAAAATAATTCCTCCTCTAATTTCGAAATTATGATCCCTTATCGTACCTCCAAACGACCCCTAATTGTTTATGTCATCTTACAAGTAAATTTTAAGGAAAATAAGTTTAGATAAATTGTGTAGCAAAGCAAATGGAGTACAAGAAACACACGTACAATAAAATACTGGAAAAGCAGTTCAGAATTGGTGCCTCAAATCAAAAATATTTTGCACAGCTTCTACAGCAAGCAGTAAATTTACATCGACAATGATCCAAAACTAAACATTGTACGTGGTCGGTCCAACGAAGATACATTTGGAAAAGACAGCTGTGAGGTAGCGGATGACGTGCGTCCCAAGCTTTGGTTCAAAGGCTGCTATCAATTGGGATTTGGATTTAGCTTATCAGGAAAAAGAATCACCGACTTTGCTGGAAAGTTCCTGCTTACAACCCCCTCCACGTTGGATATTCTCACCTCGATTTTGGGTTTGAATTATAGAAATAGAAAACTTCTTAATAAAGAGTGTTTTACCTTTCTAATGGATTTACTTAACTTCAAATACTATTTACCAGATTGATTAAGTTATAAACACCGTCTGAATGATTAAAAATATTGAATCCTCCCCTGATTTTTCTCCTTCTATACATCCATGTTCTCTTTCATACACTGGTCGATTGTTCGTTATTTAACCAATGTGATTTTATTAGAGCCGACCATTAATCTTATCTAACACGTTGAGTACACACCAACGTTATTTAACCAATGTGATTTTATGAAGCATAATGTATTGTAGCCGACAAAATTATATTGAATACGTAAATCTATTTTATCCCTCAGTACATAAAAGTTAAGTTCAAAGTGAAAATGTACTTAGACTTTACTAATTACAAGTCATAAGTCAAATTACAATATATTTTTAATTTTTATTTTTTTGGTTAAGAAGATATTTATATATTACTACTAGCATTAAAAAAAAATTACACGGGTATGTCACTGGTGGGGTACTGTAGGACCCCTAGCGTAGCAATGTCTGATAGTGTACCAAACTATTTGAGGAATTAGTTTGATAGTGAAAGAACAATCCTTATTAGTAATCAAACTCTTTTTAGCTAATATCCCTAGTGATAATCAAACTTAACTAACTAGTGTTGCTGCCATCTTAATAGCGTGTGCAATGTGAAAGCGTGTCAACTTTGCCCCAGAAATTCTTATTCCTAACACTACGACTTGTGAAGTTGGCTGACTTTTTCAAATATGCACAACTGTCTTTTTTGCCCACTTTCCTTGTTCGCATAAATCTCCTCAAAGCACAGCACTTTGTTATGACAAAATCACACTCTAAAGTCTCATTTCTCATTTATCTCTCTCTCAGTTTGAGACCCACCTAGGTAATTAAGAAAAAAGAATCATGGCGGACGCCAAATTCTGCTACAAGCTCAGCCAAATCACAGCAATCCTAGTGTTTTTCCTCTTGATATCCCAATCTTCATGCGCTAGACCACTTAATGACGATGTTTTAGCCGGTGATTCGCGCAATATTGTACTTCTGACTGGGGACAACATTAACCTACTACATAAGTCATCCATTTCAAGTTCAGGAAAAGATTTGAACGAAGAAGTTGAAGCTACAACGAAGCTGAGAAGAGAACGTGTGAACTTGCTATTACATAGTCTTCCTAAAGGGAAGAAACCGGTGTCCGGACCCAGTAAAAGAACCAACGGACTCAACGACTAGGGAGAAGCAGAAGATTCAGAAATGCATGTCATATAGTATATGATCTCCATCTCTCTTGTATACATTTATTGATTCTTTTCTCCATTTTATTTCATGTCCTTTTGATGTTTTGTCCCTTTTTTCATTTTATTGTTACCTCAAGTTTGACGGTAGATCTAAGCTGTAAATATTAATTACTAGAAAGATTATGGGGAGTAGGAAGTAGCTTGCTAGGAATAGTCGACGACTATATGTCGATTAATGTACCACATATGCTTTGAATTTCTTCAGAGTAAGCTATCTCATTTTTGAACTTTTCTTTCTTTTAGTGAACTTTACGATGTATTTTGAATGAAACTTTCACGAGAACTTTTCTTTTCTGAGCCCATATGATCAATGGTTTATGCTCCAGGGGATTGATAAGTCATCGGTGCCTAATTTTTGGTGTGATCTTGGTTCTTTTGCTTGAGCAATGGCTCCAGTGTTGTCACACAACAGTGGAACCGCACCTTCNGGAATAAAAGAAGAAATGAGTTTCTTAGGTCATTCAATGGTCGATTATATTTGACGTGCACACATAGTTGGTCGTCTATTAGGATTTGACAGTTAAACCATATCCTAGGGGGATCCAGAGCTATAAGGACAGAAGGAATTACTACATTATTCTTCTACTGGTTCTTGAGAGTAAATTGTATACTTCATGTTATCCGGTCGTTAAGGAGTGTTGCTAGACGCCACCCTTGATTAGTATATTGATGTGATCAATTTACTACCGATTTAGTATTGAACCTATGGGGTCGCACACTAACGAGTGTTCTGATCATTGCTAAAGGATTAATTAACTTTTTATTTGATAATTAAAGTAAGAAATTTAATTAGTCAAATATATTTAGTTATTAATTCAAATAAAATATTATTATATTCTTTGCTAGCAAAGAGGATATATTTAATATTGTGAACAAATTGAAATTTTCTATCTGGAATAGAAAATAAATTATGGTTAAAATATATATGAGATATATATAATATGAATTAATATTGATTTATACAAAGGTTATATATATAATATCAATTAGTTTACCAATTTGGAATTGTAAAGGTAAAGTCCATAAAAGGACGTATAAATTGAATCCAATATTCAGTTGGATTGACCAGAATCCAACTTTGAGTTGAGGAATGGTTCGGCAGTCACATTTTAATTAAGACGTGATCTCCAATTTTTCATACAATTTTGATTGAAGTTTATTTTGGAATAAACTTTTACCCTAAGTAAATCATTACCTCAACCAAATAGGAATAGGGTTTATAAGTGATGTTATATAAAGGATGATGGAGAAAAATTATCAATATAAATTCTTGAGAAGAAAAATCACTTTGTGAAAGTAAGAACACAATACAAAGCCAAGAGAGAAAATACATTGCAAGAAAAGTGTTTCTTGTTCTTCTACCTTTGAGTTGAGATTTTTGAGAAAAATTTCAACACAATATTTCGTTCAATTTGTTCGCGGGTTTCATTGATCAAAGAATTGATAGCAAGGGTCTGTCTCGGTGTGGATACGCATAGAGACTTCGCACTATCGAAGAAATTTTGAAACGAGACTCTCTTCACCAGGTACGTCTTAGATCCGATCTTTGACATGTAAATAAATTTAAACACGAAAAAAATCTGCCTAGGATTGTTATTGTCTTCTGCTGCGTGTTACGAATACCTATACGCAATCCTTCAGTGGTATCAGAGTCGTGGTTTATTGTGTCTAAAATTTATTTACGAAATATTTTAATGTTATGTTTGAAAAGTTCAAACCATAATACATGTGTCTTGTGCAATAGTCAAATCGTTTGAATGTTGATATTATTTTATTGTGGATAAAATATGCATTCATATAACTATTGAGATAGTTCATAACTTAAATTTGAAATTTTGTATTAGATACAATGAGAATCTATAATAGGTTACATGATTCTATTGTTATTTTTAATTGTTATTAGTTCATGAGATATTAATTAATAATAATATTCTAGCATGAATTCTTTTTATGTGATATATAAGATAAACATGTTAGAGGATGTTGAATTTCGTTTCTATGTCATGTGCTTGTTCATTACATAATTTTGAATTATTTATTACATGTGATGTAAATTAATTTAGGACTAAGCATGTAGACAACTTGAACTAAATTCACATGCTAGAAAAATATTTGATCTTTATGTTATTAAAAATTATTTTAGTAACAATTTCCTCTTACTAAAATTTGAGTTCTTAAATAATAAAATATAAAATATTTTATTATAGAGCTATCCATCAAGGTAAATAATTTTACTTATTTCTTATTTATAAGGAGCGGCCTGACTACCAGGAGACTTACAGTTCGAAAATATGTTAAAATTATTTATTGCATTAGATGTATGGATTGAAAGAATTATTCAATTTTAGACTAGACGCCTGGACTACCCGGGGGAATATAAAATTTATTAAGTTCTTTGCTATCATGATGGTTGAACTCAACTATGCCAATAGGATCGACCTGACTACCAGGGACTATTTGACATAGAGCTATTTAAGGATATTGTATGGGGATACAATTGGTAAGAGTACCTACCTTTAAAATATATGTGAGAAATGACTTGACTTCCAAGGGGCTCATACATATTGTTAAAGGATTCCTTTACTCCACTAACAGAAATAAAGATTTCGTAAACTATAATGAGGGTAAATCGTTTAAAATAATTAGTGGAAATATCATTTAGATAAAGTCCATGTCTTTATGATATATGCAAATATGTTCTTATATTATTGCCTTTTCTTTTCTATATTTTAGATTTCTCAATATGTCTATTATATCAATGCGTGAAATACCTGAGACCAACAAGTTGGTAGGACCAAACTTTTATGACTGGTATAGAAATTTGAGAATTGTTCTCATGCATGAAAAGCTTATTGATGTGATCGATAAGCCTGCAAAGATAATCCCACCAGAGAATGATGTGCAAGGCACCAAGGTTTATCAGAAATACTTGGAAGAATGCCTTGCTATTAAGCACATCATTCTCGCTTCTATGAGTTCTGAACTCCAGAGGAAACATTAGAATATGGATCCAACTGCAATCATTGAATATCTTAAGAAAATGGTTGATACACAGTTGGACATTGAAAACTCTCCAGTTGGACCCCTTATCAATTATATGACTGTTCTTACCGAAGAACATGAGAAGTTGGGGTACAAGCTTGGTAAAGAGCTTTATGAAGATTTGATCTTGCAGTTAGTATATGATGCTGAATGTTTTCACTGTAAGAAGCATTGGAAGAGAAACTGCAAGGAGTATCTTGCAACTCTAAAGGACAAGAAACAAGGTGAGACATTAATGAAAAATGTTTTCAAGATTTCTTTAGCTACTACTAATTCTTCACTATGGGTATTAGATACTGGCAGTGGTTATAACATCTGTAATATGTTGTAAGGGTTCAAGATAAGCAGGAGGCTAAAGAAAGGAGAAGTTAATCTACAAGTTGGAAATGGTGCAAAAGATGCAGCCGTAGCTGTAGGAACAATTTCTTTAATAATGCCTACGGGCAAAGTACTTATGTTGGATGATTGTTATTACATTCCTAAATTTGTTTCGAACATAATTTCAGCTTCTATGTTGGACAAACGTGGTTTTCGCATTAATATAGGCAATGGTATTTGCTCTATTTATTATAGTGATAGTTTATATGTAAATGGCTATCTCCAACATGACGTTTATGTCTTACCTAATGTGAATGCTAATTCTATTATGCATGTTTCAAGTCTTAAGAGAAACAAAGATGATCATGTAAATCAAACATACCTTTGGAATTGTAGGCTTGGTCATATTAGAGAGAAAAGAATTAACAAGTTGTACAAGGAAGGGTACCTTGACAAGTATGATTTTGAATCATATCCAACTTGTGAATCTTGTCTCAAAGGAAAAATGACCAAATCTCCATTTACTGGAAGTGGAGACAGAGCTTCTGAATTATTGGGACTAATTCATACAGATGTTTGTGGGCCCATAAAAATTCAAGCTAGAGGTGGATATTCTTACTTCATTACCTTCACTGGTGATATGTCAAGATTTGGATTTGTATATCTTATGAAACACAAGTCTGAATATTTTGAAATGTTCAAAAGGTTCCATAGTGAAGTTGAGAAGCAGACTGGTAAAAGTATCAAAGTACTAAGGTCTGATCGAGGTGGAGAATATCCTAGTGAAGATTTTACCAGATATCTCAAAGAGAATGGGATTCTCTCACAGTGGACACCTCCAGGGACACCACAACACAATGGTGTGTCTGAAAGGAGAAATCGAACCTTATTAGATATGGTGAGATCTATGATGGGGTTCACTGATCTTCCAATAAATTTATGGAGATATGCTTTGGAAGCAGCAACATACTTACTTAATAAAGTTCTCACTAAGTCAGTCTCTACAACACCATATGAGATATGAAAAGGATGTAAGCCTAACCTTAAACATATTAAAGTTTAGGGTTGTCCAGCTTATGTTAAGAGACTACAGTCTGATAAACTCGACTCAAGATCTGATAAATGTAGGTTCATTGGGTATCCCAAGGAAATAATGGAATATTATTTCTATCACCCTTTTGACCATAAAGTGTTTGTGGCCAGAGGAGCAACCTTTTTGGAAATGGAATTTCTTTTAGAAGGAAATTATAATGGAGAAATAGAACTTGATGAAGTTCAAGAAACTAATAAATCAACACAAAATAAAGATCATGAGAGTTTTGAAGTTGCCAAGGAAGTTGCCATCTTCAACGGTTGAAGTTTAAGAACAGGTTAATGAACAAGTTCCAAACCAAATTGAACAACAACCAAATCCAACACAAGGTGAACAGGTTGTGCAAGTACCTCTTAGAAGGTCTACACGAGAAGGTCTACACGAGAACGTCATGTACCAACTAGATTAAATTTATTGGTACAAGATGATGTATCAAATGAGGTTGATCATAATGATGGTGACCCTAAGACCTATGAAGAGGCTATACAAAGTTCCGATTATGAGAAGTGGCAAAAGGCCATGGAATCCGAAATGAAATCCATGAAGGAAAATAAAGTGTGGACTTTAGTTGAACCTTCAAAGGATATAAAACCTATAGGTGGTAAATGGGTTTTTAAGAAAAAGATTGGAGCAGAAAAAGGTGGAGACCTATAAATCCCATCTTGTTTCTAAGGGATATCGTCAGAAAGAAGGAGTCGACTATGATGAGACTTTCTCTCCCGTGGCAATGCTCAAACCAATTCGGATTTTGCTTGCTATAGCAGCATACTATGATTATGAAATATGGAAAATGGATGTGAAAACAGCTTTCCTAAATGGTGAGCTAGAAGAGGATGTGTACATGACACAACCTGAAAGTTTCACATCTTCATTTGATCACAATAAAATTTGTAAGCTACAAAGATCCATTTATGGACTGAAGCAAGCTTCTCGAAGTTGGAATATTCGATTTAACAAGACAATTGAAAAGTTCAATTTTGTTAGATGCGAAGAAGAACCTTGTGTGTACAAAAAGGTTAGTGGGAGCACAATTATATTTCTAGTTTTGTATGTTGATGATATATTGCTCATAGGGAATGACATACCGGCATTGCAAAGTACCAAGATTTGGCTATCTGAACAGTTCTCCATGAAAGACTTGGGAGAAGCAACTTATATATTAGGAATAAAGATCTATAGAGATAGATCTAGGAAGCTGCTTGGACTTTCCCAGTCTTTGTACATTGATACCATCTTAAAGAGGTATAACATGGATAATTCCAAAAGAGGCTATCTACCGATAGGCACTGGAATTACTCTCAGTAGGGAGGATTGTCCTAAAACACCTGAAGAGAGAGAACGCATGAGTAGGATCCCATACGCTAGTGCAGTGGGAGCTATCATGTATACCATGACATGTACACGTCCTGATGTGGCTTATGCACTTGGAATGACTAGCCGATATTAGGCAAATCTCGGTGAGGGACATTAGAAGATGGTGAAGACCATTCTTAAGTACTTAAGAAGGACTAAAGACCAATTCCTCATCTATGGAGATTCTAAGTTGAAACTTGAAGGTTATACTGATGCAAGTTTCTCTTCAGATAGAGATGATAGCAAATCTATTTCTGGTTATGTATTCACCTTAAATGGTGGCGCGGTGAGTTGGAAAATTCCAAACAAGCTACAGTAGCTGATTCAGTGACTGAAGCAGAATATATAGCAGCTAGTGAAGCTGCTAAGGAAGCTGTATAGATGAAAAAGTTCTTAACAGAATTTGGTGTGGTTCCTTTAATAGAAGGTGTGGTTCCACTGTTGCATGACAACACTAGAGCCATTACTCAAACAAAAGAACCAAGATCATACTAAAAATCCAAACACATTCTACGAAGGTATCACTTGATAAGAGAGATCATTAAACGTGGAGACGTCGAGATTCAAAAGGTTGATGGAAAAGAAAATGCTGCAGGCCCATTCACTAAAGCTCTTGGCGCAAAGGAGTTTGACAAGCACAAGTGAAAATTGGGAGTGAAGTACAAGAGCGATTGGCTCTAGTGCAAGTGGGAGATTGTTAGGGATATAGTAGATATGCCCTAGATCCAATATCNCCATGATAATGAGAGCAAATCTCTTACAATTTAATCTAAATTTGTTCTTGATCGTAGGATTATTAATTTGGACATTAGTAGTCCGGTTAGATCAATATTTATGTGATCGTCTTTATGGGATAAAGATTAGTTGATCTCATTAACTAAATCACATAGATAGATGATGCATATAGAGATATGATCATTGAACTGACTCATTGGATAATTCCTAGTTGTTAGAA
Source organism: Nicotiana glauca (assembly GCA_026770625.1). Classification (NCBI taxonomy): domain Eukaryota; kingdom Viridiplantae; phylum Streptophyta; class Magnoliopsida; order Solanales; family Solanaceae; genus Nicotiana; species Nicotiana glauca. Next base: position 91,941 of record MU728772.1, read on the forward strand.
TTACAATAAGCTGTCAATAGGATATTTTCTTGAAGAATGTGATGTAAGAATTTCTTTTGACCTGAGATCGTCATAATAATTGACAAGTTATTTATTGTGCTTTGATACCAGACACCTATGACCCTAGGGCGATAGTTGAAAGGATATTGGGTATGATTAAATACTTGTAGAATTAGTGATTGATCAAGATGGAATCTGTCAACTCTTGGTAATGAGTTTAAGCTCCATGTTGTCATGAATTATAAACGACCAAACTAAGACCTTGGCCAGAGCAATTGAATGAAAGAAGAAATGAGTTTCTTAGGTCATTCAATGGTCGATTATATTTTACGTGCACACATAGTTGGTCGCCTATTAGGATTTGACAGTTGAACCATATCCTTGGGGGATCCAGAGCTATAAGGACAGAAGGAATTACTACATTATTCTTCTACTGGTTCTTGAGATTAAATTATATATTTCATGCTATCCGGTCGTTAAGGAGTGTTGCTAGACGCCACCCTTGATTAGTATATTGATAAGATCAATTTAGTACCGGTTTAGTACTGAACCTATGGGGTCGCACACTAACGAGTGTTCTGATCATTGCTAAAGGATTAATTAACTTATTATTTGATAATTAAAGTAAGAAATTTAATTAGTCAAATATATTTAGTTATTAATCCAAATAAAATATTATTATATTCTTTGCTAGCAAAGAGGATATATTTAATATTGTGAACAAATTGAAATTTTCTATCTGAAATAGAAAATAAATTATTTTTCTTGGTTAAAATATATATGAGATATATATAATATGAATTAATATTGATTTATACAAAGGTTATATATATAATATCAATTAGTTTACCAATTTGGAATTGGAAAGATAAAGTCCATAAAAGGACGTATAAATTGAATCCCATATTCAGTTGGATTGACCAGAATCCATCTTTGAGTTGAGGAATGGTTCGGCAGTCACATTTTAATTAAGACGTGATCTCCAATTTTTCATACAATTTCGATTGAAGTTTATTTTGGAATAAACTTTTACCCTAAGTAAATCATTACCTCAACCAAATAGGAATAAGGTTTATAAGTGATGCTATATAAAAGGTGATAGAGAAAACTTATCAATATAAATTCTTGAGAAGAAAAACCACTTTGTGAAAGTGAGAACACAATACAAAGCCAAGAGAGAAAATACATTGCAAGAAAAGTATTTCTTGTTCTTCTACCTTTCAGTTGAGATTTTTAAGAAAAATTTCAACACAATATTTCGTTCAATTTGTTCACGGGTTTCATTGATCAAAGAGTTGATAGCAAGGGTCTGTCTTGGTGTGGATACGCATAGAGCCTTCGCACTATCGAAGAAATTTTGAAACGAGACTCTCTTCGCCAGGTACGTCTTAGATCCGATCTTTGACATATAAATAAATTTTAAACACGAAAAAATCTGCCTAAGATTGTTATTGTCTTCCGCTGCGTGTTACGAACACTTATACGCAATCCTTCAATCGGTGCCTAATTTTTTGGATTATTTGGCATGGCCTTTTTTGAGGCCGCTCTTTAAATTCTGTCCTTATTAATTAATATAATGAATTAAATTTCGCCCGCTGAAGTAGTGATGTACAGATTACTGGCCTCAACAAAGGTCATTTGTTCAAATACCCCTAATTTTTGTTAGGTGCAAAACAAGAGAGATTGCTTGAAGTGCAAGCAAATACTACTTTCTCATTTCATAGTTGAGGGATGGGACTTGCCAGTTTGATGGAGAACTAGAGAAAATTTACTGAATTCTGTACTACTGCTAGTATTTAATTTCAAACTCTCTTCTCACAGGAAATTGATTAGAACTGTACTGTATTAGTACGTGCCACATTGACGTGAAATCCATGGATTTTAATAGAAACATCGTCTCGTTTTATATTGGCTTCTACATTCACCTTAGTTATGTCTCTCTACTAGTGTTTGTATAGGGACAAATTCTACCCCTTGCTGTAGTAACGACCCATGACTAAACAATGGTCGTAGTAAGGGTACGCCCCCAGAATGTCGGAGCGAAAGCGCGGTCATAAGTCTCGTCGTCCCCTCGAGGACGCGCGACCTATCTTTATATTTCTTTTATTATTTCGAGGAGGTCCTCCTGTTATATAAAGGAGGATCCCAATATTGTAAGGGAGTAGATCTTTTCTAGTACAAGTTCTCTATCTCTTTTTCTCTCTACCTTTTTACTCTCTAGAACAATCAATAAATCCAAAGCGATAAAAGATATTATACACATTTCTTGGTCTTATTATTTTCGATTACGATTTAACTTTGATCTACTTTTTGATTGTATTTGCTTGCAAAGTATTCATTAACTTTCGAGTCAAAGCGGGAACAACCTCAGGGACCGCCAAAGCCACATTCGCCAGCGCACATCATCAATATGATCGTCGGAGGAGGCGACGATTCAGCAATCAATCATGTAAAATTCACCACCTCGCACAAGTTGAAGCGAACAATCGCCCGCGAACAGTATGACGACTTCGAAGAAAGTATCACCTTCGATAAGTTTGATGCCGACGGTTTGTCTTTTCCTCATTATGATGCTTTAGTCATAACTTTACGTATTGCTGACACTGACGTTAAGAGGATCATGGTTGATGATGGAAGCGGCGCTTGTATTATCCATCCAAGAGTCCTCGTTCAAATGAGGCTCGAAGATAAGGTAATACCACGCTGCATAACACTAACTGGTTTTAACAATGCAATGGAACGAACCTTCAGGGAGGTATCATTGCCGATTTTATCAGGGGGAGTTACGCTGGAAACCAGTTTCTACGTCATGAACTAGGAAACAGCCTACAATGCCATCATAGGACGACCATGGATACACGCCATGCGAGCAGTCCCCTCAAGCTTCTACCAAGTGATCAAGTTCCCCACCCCTTGGGGAGTGTTTAGCATTCGGGGCAAGCCGCGCACAGCACAAGAATGCTATCGAATCGCTCAAGACTGCTCACACAACAAACAGTTGAAAGGTGTAAGCGTGGAGGCATAACAATCAGCTGTGTCGGGGACTAAGGTCAACCTGACAACGGAAGCCATAAAAGATCCGGATATTGTAGAAGCCTGCAAAGCAACGGTCGAGGATCTCGACCCGGTACAATTGGATAGCACCGACCATATGAAGAAAGCCTACATCGGACACAGCCTCTGTGATCCATGTAAGTACCATGAATTCCTAACTAACCACGCAGATCTTTTTGCTTTTTCTCATTCAGATATGTCGGGAATACCAAGAGACATCGCCACCCACAAGCTGAATGTTGACCCACTATATCCACTCGTACGGCAAGTTACAAGGAAGTTCAACGCCACAATCAACGAGGCCGTCAGCGAAGAGGTAGATAAGCTACTGGCCAACGGGTCCATAATGGAATCAAAATATCCCCAATGGGTCGCCAACATTGTGATGGTGAAGAAGAAAAATGGAAAATGGAGGATGTGCGTCGATTTCACCGACCTCAACAAAGCATGCCCAAAAGATTCATTCCTATTACCCCACATCGACCAGTTGATCGATGCCACAGCGGGACATAAGCTGCTAAGCTTCTTGGATGCCTACTCCGGCTACAACCAAATCATGATGGCCGAAGAGGACCAAGAGAAAACAACATTCATCACCCACCAGGGGACATACTGCTACAAGGTGATGCCGTTCGGACTCAAAAACGTAGGGGCAACATATCAGAGACTGGTCACCAGAATGTTCAAGGAACAGCTTGGTAACACCATGGAGGTCTACATCGACGATATGCTGGTAAAATCGGCAAACAAAGAAGACCACCTCGACCATGTAAAAGAAGCCTTCGGGATACTGCGGCGGTATGGGATCAAAATGAACCCAGAAAAGTGCGCCTTCGGCGTAGCATCAGGGAAGTTCTTGGGGTTCCTCATATCACAACGAGGTATCGAAGTCAACTCGGACCATATCAAGGCAATAGACGCAATACCTGAGACCTTGAATAGCAAAAACAGGTACAAAAGCTGACAGGGCGAATAGCCGCCCTATCCAGGTTCATCTTGCGATCCTCCGACAGGTGCCATAAATTTTTTAATGTATTGAGAAAAGATCACGTACTACAATGGAACGAGGAATGCACCAAGGCTTTGAAAAAATTGAAAGAATACCTGTCTTCGCCACCACTGCTAGTTAAGGCGAACCCTGGCGAACCCTTGCTAGTATACCTGGCGATGTCCGAAGTCACTGTCAGCGCAGTCCTGGTCCACGAAAACAAAGGCACGCAATCTACTATTTACTATATCAGCAAAACCCTAGTGGACGCCCTAGCTCGACCTAGCACTGGTCATAGCTTCACGAAAGCTTAGACCCTACTTTCAGTGCCACCCCATAAGAGTTGTGACAACTTTCCCCCTGAGGGGCATCCTACACAAACCCAAACTGTCGGGAAGGCTCGCCAGATGGGCCATAGAGCTCAGTGAGCACGACATATCCTACCACCCAAGAAATTCCATCAAGTCCCCATAATGAAGATCGGGACTGGGACTCGTACTCAAGGTCCCCACGGGCAAAATAATTCGCCAGTCCATACGATGCCCCGAGATGACTAATAATGAGGTCGAGTACGAGGCCGTGATTGCAAGTATAAAGTTAGCCATCAAATACGGGACTCGACGACTCGTCCTCCATTGCGATTCTCAACTCGTGGTAAACCAAGTCACTGGGACTTACCAGATCAAGGAACAAAGGCTGCAGAAATATCAGTCAGAAATCCATAAGTTGATGCCCAAATTCGACGAATGCCGCCTGGAGCAAATCCCAAGGGCGCAGAACGTCGAAGCAGACGGCCTAGCCAAGTTAGCCGCAGCCACCAAGAACATCAACAAGGGGAACATAGTCACCCTACTCCATTCAGCCATAGATCACACTGAAGTACTCTCTTTAAGTCTAACTTGGGACTGGCGCAACCAGTTTATCTCCTATCTGTAGGACGGGACACTCCCACTCTAAAAAAAGGCAGCCAAAAAGCTCCGCGTACAAGTCGCTCGATACAGCCTAATTAATCACGACCTATACAAAAGAATGTTTGGCGGACCCCTCGCTAAGTGCCTAGGTCCGCACCAGACAAGGCAAGTAATCGAAGAGGTACACGAGGGTCACTGCGGCACACACACCGATAATCGTGCTCTTGTCCGTTGCATTATCCGCGCCGGGTACTACTGGCCCACACTGAAAAAGGAGGCAGCAGAGTATGTTTGCAGATGCGAACAGTTCCAAAAGTATGCCCCCATGATACATCAATCGGGAGAGCCCCTACACTCGGTAACATCACCTTGGCCCTTCATCAAATAGGGAATGGACATAATCGGCCCCCTGCCAGCAGGGCGAGGAAAGGTACGATTCCTGTTAGTTTTGACTGACTACTTCTCCAAGTGGGTAGAAGCATGTGCGTATACCCAAATATGCGAACAGGAAGTCATCGCCTTCATATGGAAAAATATCATGTGCTGCTTAGGCATTGCCAAAGAAATCAGCTGCGACAACGGCCCACAATTTATTGGCAAAAAGATAATGGAGTTCTGTGACAAATGGCACATCAAACGGATACTCTCCACGCCATATCACCCAGCCGCCAATGGCCAAGCTAAAGCATCCAACAAAATAATATTGAACATTGTGAAGAAGAAACTCGAAGAGGCTAAAGGGCTGTGGCCCGAATTACTACCGGAGGTACTCTGGGCGTACCGGACAACACCCAAATCCAGCACAGGGGAAACACCGTACTCACTGGTCTATGGAACCGATGCGATTATACCAGTCGAAATCATAGAACCGAGCCCAAGATACTCACACATCAGCGGACCAGACAACGACATAAGTAGGCTTCAAGACCTCGACAAAGCCGAAGAACGAAGAGATATAGCCCACATAATAATGACGGCTCAAAAGCAACAAGTCGAAAGGTATTACAGCAAAAAGGCCAAAATACGACCACTCAAAGTAGGATATTACGTCCTCAAAGCCAAAACTTTGGCGTCAAAAGACCCGAGCGAAGGGAAATTGAGCACTAATTGGAGCGGGCCATATAAAATCATAGCAGATGCAGGCAAAGGAGCATTCCAGTTGGAAACAATGGAAGGGAAAACACTCCAGAAGAACTGGAACGTCTCCCACCTCAAATACTTCCACTTTTGAAGGGCGTCTCCCGAGTCGTACTCTTTTTCCCTTACCCGAGTTTTGCCCCAATTGGGTTTTCTCGGGGAGGTTTTTAACGAGGCAGCAAAGGGGACACCCAGGGGCGTATGGAGACAGGTTTATCATACTGGCCATTCGACGCGTTTCTCCAGCCCGATATAATAAAGGGACTAGCCTACTTGAGTCTCCATTATGCAAGCGACTAAGGCCACCTTCTCCATTATGTAAGCAGCTAAGGCCACCTTCTCCATTATGTAAACGGCTAAGGCCACCTTCTCCATTATGTAAGCGGCTAAGGCCACCTTATCCATTATGTAAGCGGCTAATGCCACCTTCTCCATTATTTAAGCGGCTAAGGCCACCTTCTCCATTATGTAAGCGGCTAAGGCCACCTTCTCCATTATGTAAGCGGCTAAGGCCACCTTCTCCATTATGTAAGCGGCTAAGGCCACCTTCTCCATTATGTAAGCGGCTAAGGCCACCTTCTCCAATATGCAAGCGGCCACGGCCAACGCCAATAACTGTCGACCCCGCTCGACGACGACGAATAACGCTTCAACGATAGTCGAAGTTACATCCTACGGGCCAAAGGCCATCGCCAATAACTGTCGACCCCGCTCGACGACGATGGATAACGCTTCAACGATAGTCAAAGTTACATCTTACGGGCCAAAGGCCATCGCCAATGATCGTCGACCACGCTCGACGACGACAAATAACACTTCAATAACAGTTGAAGTTACATCCTACGGGCCAAAGGCCATCGCCAATGATCGTTGACCATGCTCGACGATGACGGATAAACACGTCAACGACAGTTGAAGTTACGTCTTTTGGGCCAAAGGCCATCGCCAATAATTGTCGACCCCGCTCGACGATGACGGATAAACACGTCAACGAAATTTGAAGTTACGTCTTTTGGGCCAAAGGCCATCGCCAATAATTGTCGACCCCGCTCGACGAAGACAGATAAACACTTCAACGACAGTTGAAGTTACGTCTTTTAGACAAAGGCCATCGCGAATAATTGTCGACCCCGCTCGACGACGATGGATAAACACTTCAATGATAGTTGAAGTTACGTCTTTTGGGCCAAAGGCCATCGCCAATAATTGTCGACCCTGCTCGATGATGATGGATAAACACTTCAACGACAGTCGAGGTTACATCCTTTGGGCCAAAGGCCATCGCCAATAATCGTCGACCCCGCTCGATGATGACGGATAAACACTTCAACGACAGTTGAAGTTATACCCTTTGGGCCTAAGGCCATCGCCAATAATCGTCGACCTCGCTCGATGATGACGGATAAACACTTTAACGACAGTTGAAGTTATACCCTTTGGCCCAAAGGCCATCGCCAATAATTGTCGACCTCGCTTGACGACGACAGATAAACTCTTTAACAACAGTTGAAGCTACATCCTATGGGCCAAAGGCTATCACTAACGATCGTCGATCCTGCCCGACACTGACAAACAGCGTATAAGCAAAGAACAATACGAAAGGATAAGCAACACAAGTATAAATCTTTTGCTATAACAAAAATTATATACACTTAGTCCCACGGAGGACTCCTATTACATTCAAAAAAAAGGAAGAAGAAAAAATGCAAAATCTATACAAGTCCTAAGGGGCCTCGCCAGGTTTGTCCTCGCCATCCGCTCGCTCCCTTCCTTGGTTATCACGGTAAGCCTCATTAAACCACGAGCCGGACTCAAGCCGATTGACGTCCTCAGAAGTATAACCTTCTCGGTCGGGAGAGTCGGAGTTATACCCACAGGCCGCACGGGCAGCACGAGACTCACGTAAATGCTCTTGGACCTCCTCCTCAGGGGCACGTTTTGCAACAAGAAGTTTTTTATACACATCCAACTTAGCTTCCATGTATATCTACATCTTTGTGCGCATCTTGGGCCTCGTCCCCGAACCGTGGCGGGGCAGCACGCTTTAGGGCGTCAATCTCAGCTGCCTTCGTTGCAAGCTCGGCTGTTAAAGCCGCCACCCTACCATGGAGATCAGCTACCTCCGCTGCCACTCCGCGGCTAAGCTCTAACTCTTCCTCCCTCAGTTTGAGCAACAATTCCAGCTCGCTATTGCGAGCCACCGCCCTCATCAACTCTTCATCTGCCTTCTCTAGCTCCACCGCCCTGCGGTTTAATTGTGCATCCCTCTGTTCGAGGCCCTCCCGAAAAATCTGTAATTGTGGATCCTGCTGGAAAAGATCTACCACCGCTTGATGCTTGGAGCGACACCGTTTATATTTCTTCACCATCATATCAAAAATGGTCGCTTTCTTCTTCTCGTGGCACCTTCTATCTTCCAGAACCAGGGTCTAAAAAAAAGAGAAGAATGTATATATATACACGCGAGTTAGTACGCATCAGAATCAAGTACATAACATGCGGAAGAACGGAGAAGTTACCTGCAATGCCATTACTGTGACCCTCTGACATAGCTCCGCGTCGCTGAAAGCACTCAACATCTCACGCTCAGGGGCCGCACAAATTATAGCCATCTCCAGTGCGGCCCGCTCGCTATGCTGCAACAAGTTGTAAGCCTCTAGAATCATAATGCGACGGCTAGATCCGTCTGCCATCATCTCCACATATGTAGGGCCTTTCGCCATCTCACCCGTGTTCCCATGGGCGACCTCAGCAGCTGTCCCCCCAGTTTTGCCACCAACAAAGGGCGATGAAATGCCCTCAGAAATGCGAGTCGTGCTGGTACCAACATTAGCACGTATCTGGGTGGTCGGCCTCCCCGAATAGATGGCGTCGGCCATAAAGATGGGCCTAGTTGGCTGGCGAGACACGTCCCTCTCTTCGCCTCCTATCGCTATCGCCTTGCCCGTTATGAGCCTCCTTCTTCTCCTCTCCTCGGTCTCCTCTCCCTCTGAAGGTTCGTCGGCGGGGTGCGGAGACGACGTCGATGGCCTCTCCTCACTTGCGGCTATTTCCGCAGGTACTGCCTCTTGCAAAGAGGCCACGGTCACCCCTTCCCTAACAGGTGCGTAAAGTATCTCCTCCGCAGCTTGATCGACATCTGGTTGGAAGGAGGTAGGCGATGTCGCCCTCCTCTTGGTAGTACTTCGACCTGTCAACAATAGTGATTTAGCTGACGAGGCTTACGAAAATGATTAACTAAAGTCGAATAAATACCTGAATGGCTCGCAGGGCCATAACGTTTAATGAACTCCGCCCACTTATGGGTCTCCTCCACTAGAGGCAGCAGATCGGATACCCACTGCCTAATATCGGTTATGAACCGAGGAGTGTGAGCTATCGCTGCAAAATCACAAAAAAATTATAAGTATGATATAATCGGAACCGCTAAAGTCAAAAACAATAAACAATTTGACAGGTACGAATACTTACGTCTCGAATTCCACCTCTCAGGGAATCCGACGGGATTGGACACCAGGTGTTCCGTCCTAATGAAGAAATATCTGCGCCAATAGCCTCAGTTAGGCTGGTCGTCAGTTTCCATGATCAGCCTCTTTGAACCACGATTTTTTAAATACAGCATGGTACCCCTCAGGTAGCTGGCGCCGAATGGCTGCAAAAGGTGGTGGACGGAGACCTCCAACCCAGCTAACTCTGCGTACGTAGATACTACCCTACACACCTTTAGGGTGTATGGAGTAAGTTGGGTAGGACATATATTATAGAAACGACAGAGTTCTTCCACTAATGAAAGAAGGGGGAGGCCATAGTCGATCAAAAAAGGGTATTCGTAGAATGTACAGTACCCCGGCCTATGGGTATTCGCGTAGTCCTCCCCCGCTAGAACCATCTCTATATGAGCGGGTATATCATATGACGTACGAAGAAGGTCCAAATCGGCTTGTTTTAACTCAGACTTCTCCCAAGGCTGTTCGGGAGAATATCTTTGAAAATCCCTCCTAGCAAGGAGTTATTTTGGGAGTACATTATTTACGGCGATAGGGGTGAGATCCTTCCCTTTCTCCCCTTTATTACCACCGGATGGAGGCGGTACGTCGGTTGATTTATTACTGCGATTTCCTAAAGTGTTACCACGTTTAGATTTCGTCATGATTTTCGAGTGAGGAACGATGTATTACACAACCACGAATGTATTTTTACAAAAGCTGTGGGTTCTCGTGAAGAGAAAGCGCTCTCTTGAAATAGTCGGAAAACTTTTTACAAATGATCTAAAGTTATGTCAAAATTGAACCCACTCCCTATTTATAGGGTCGGGTAGCGTTGAAATCGAAGAGGAAAAAACCTAACAGGCGCGGAAAACCAAGCATCAGAACACCTTTTGTATTTCCTCGGGAACACGCGTAATGATGACGCCTGCATACGGTGATGTCATTTCAGAAAAGGGTTTGCGCGCCAATATATCAACAGATTCAAATGGTCGCCCCTTTACGTCGTCATCTCCGAACATGGCCAAAATTTTCCCAGCACGTGGTTCGGGGATCCGTCCATCGGTGACGCACTTCGTTACGTCACCAACGAACGGAGGAACTAACTGTATAGGGTCAAATTGTGCCCCTTGCTGTAGCAACGACCCATGACTAAACAATGATCGTAGTAAGGGTACGCCTCCAGAATGTCAGTGCGAAAGCGCAGTCATAAGTCTCGTCGTCCCCTCGAGGACGCGCGACCTATCTTTATATTTCTTTTATTATTTCGAGAAAGTCCTCCTCTTATATAAAGGAGGATCCCAATGTTGTAAGGGAGGAGATCTTTTTCTAATACAAGCTCTCTATCTCTTTTTCTCTCTACCTTTTTACTCTTTAAAACAATCAATACATCCAAAGCGACAAAAGATATTATACACATTTCTAGGTCTTATTATTTTCGATTATGATTTACCTTTGATCTATTTTTTGATTGTATTTGCTTGCAAAGTATTCGTTAACTTTCGAGTCAAACAGTGTTAACCTAGAATTCGACTGAAGAATGAAAGTGTCTCATTATTGCTAACAAAAATAGAAAAAGGATTAAATATATACCGCCAGCAGTTAAGCCCTACGTTTAAACTGCTACAAATCCAAAAATAGCTAGTGATGATTGAAGAAACCACTCAGCTACTTGCTTACTATTGAAAATAAAGCAGAACAACGCGTAAATATATATTGTGACTTCTGAAGTGAAAGCAATGTGTCACAGTGATGTCTCCACAATAGAAAATGAGTTAATTAATGATTGTAAAATCTTTTGTCAAACGCAAACCATAAATCTGCAGTGGATTGCTTCACAAATTTTCAGACTGAAACGTGTAGTAGTTGAGCTGACGATATCTGCAAACAAAATATACTTACAATTTGATAAACGGAGAAGTGTAAATGGTTGGAGACACTCAAATTGACTGAAGACATTATAATAACAACCAACGCAATCAACTAGTTATAAGATAGATCTTAGAAAGTCGAAGATGCTGAATTTGAGCACCTCAAATACTATGGACCATAAATGCAAAAAAACAATTCAACTACATATATAGTCAACATTGATGATCTCGGGCGAAGGACAAATCGTCGACTGTCTCACATGGTCTATGTAACCTTTTCTGAACATGAATAGATCAGTATCCTAAATGCTTTTTTCTCTCTTCCAAATACGAGTATGTGAAAGCCGCCATTTTAATTTTTCTGTTTTGGCCGGCACATCTCAGGATTGTACCCTATCTCTTTGGTTATTCAAGTTCGTTTCCTGTAAAATACACGTGAGATCCATTTCTAAATACCTCCCCACACGTCATTTCAATAGGGCTTTCGCTTGCGTTTACTTTTTCTTTTTGTTTTTTTCTCGCTCAACAAGGCAAATTTTGAGGAGCTTGAAATAGCTTAAGTGTCTGATAGCCTGTTTGGCCGAGCTTCTCCAAACCTAAAAGTACTTTTTTAATCCCAATTTTGTTTTTTTCAAAGTTGAAGTGTTTAACCAAGCTTTTGGAAAAAAAAAAAAGCTTTTGAGGAGAAGTAGAAGCAGCAGTTTTGGAGAAGCAAAAAAAATAGTTTTTCCCCAAAATACTTTTGATAAAAATGCACTTAGAAACACTTTTTAAAAGTTTGATCAAATACACTAATTGCTGCTCAGAAATACTTTTCAAATTTATTAGCCAAACACAAACTGTTCCGCACTAAAAATACTTTTAAAAAAAGCACTTCTTAAAATAAGTTTATTTTCGAAGCTTGGCCAAAATTAAGGCTGTATTGTGGTCCAGGCCTGGCCAAACGGGCCTGGTCTTTAGGCGGGCCGGCATTGGCGGTCCCGGGCCAAACGGTCCCCGGCTTCACGGTCCCAATGTGTGGAACCGGCCCACGGTGGTCTTAAGCCCACATGGTCCCGGGCTAAATGGGCCGGGCCTGCGGGTCTAAACGGGCCTAATGGGCTTTTTTCATTACGGGCTATTTTTTTTAAAATTTTTTTTATCTAAGACACATTCTTATAAACTATGTATATACTATGGCTATATAAATATTATTATGTATATATAAGGGTGTATTAAGTGTATATATTATTATTTATGCCTTATATACCATATATTGCCTTATACATATGTATGTATAGTTTATATGTATTATATATATATATATATATAGTTTGCAACTATATCAATTATCAAATTGAAATACAAAATAAATTGCAAAGAAATATGCAATGGAATGTCTTATATATTTTATTATTACGACATTAACAAAGAATGACAATATCTTTCTTAGTCTTCCTCCCTCCAATGGAATGAGCACAACAAGGTACTAATACTACCATTAAAAGGAAAAAAAACTAAGGTGGATGTGCTAAAATATAAGTTACATATTAGTCTATGTATTATCTCTAACAAATCTCATAAATCCTTTGAGGTCCGGAGGAATTTTCGTTGGTGGTGGTGGAAAAGAAGCTTGTTCATCACAGCTTCCGGGCGAAGCAGCATCCTGCGCAAGTTTCGCTGGCATTTCTTCATAAGCTTCATCTATCTCCAGTTGTGATTTTGCAAGTCCGAAATTTCTTTTTTCCGACCGGATCCAATCTTTGAAGAGTACTGATTTTTCCAAGCTCTCCCTCATAGACGCTCTATGATCACCGATTTGAAGTATCGCTTGACTGAATGCGCTCTCCGATGCCACTGTTGAAGCTTGAACACTTAAAATATCTCGAGTCATCCTTGAAAGAACTTGATAGTGTTTTTGTTTGTCCTTCCACCATTCCAAAATATTGAAGGAGCCGTCCGGATTCTCTGATTCAAGTCCCTGCTACAAATAAACTTGAAGCTCATTTAGTTGTGAACTATCACCAAAATTATCACCTTGAGAGTCCCTGAACTCCGTCCAAGAACTAAGGGCTTTTAGGCCCGCAGTTCTTTTAGATGCTTGCGAACTAGACGAAGTACGAGTTGGAACATTTGTTCTAGCTTGATCTAAGGCAAGTTGATAAGCATTATAAATTGTTTGAGCATTTATTTTAATTGAGTCTTTTGCATCTCCAAGTGTAGCAAATTCCTCAGCTGAAAGTGATAAAGCTCTATAACTTTTTGTATACCAAAAGTGAGGACCTCCTAATTTCATTGTAGGATTTAACAATGCAACAACAACAAAAATAGGGGGATAGTGAAAAAATATTTTTTTAAACTTAGTTTTCATAGAATTAATAGCTTCTTGATAAATTACTCCACCCTCTGAAAATTGAGTAAATAAATCTACAAGTGCTGCAATATAAACTAAACTGTTAGAAATAGTAGGATAATATTGCCCAGATAATTCATTTGTAGCAACATGAAATTGTTCTAAAAAGTCTACAAGTATTTTAACATTAGTCCAATCTTAATTTGTAAGGTGCTCATCATCATCATCATCATCATCACCATCACCTACATGGACATTATAAATTACGCTTATTGGGTTCCTATATTCATATGCAATAACTAAGCTTTCATACATGTAATTTCATCTAATCGGACAAGCTTTAGGAACCTTTCTTTCTCTAAGACCAAATTCATCACATTTATTATAATAGTCTCTAAGTCTACTTCTACGGTTTGAATAAAAAAGTCAATTAAGAGCTATTTTAACCTTTCCAATTTCTACATTTAAAACTTTCATACCAGCAGCGATGATTAAATGGTAAATATGACAAATACATCTAACATGAAAAATATTACTAAATGCAGAATTTAGTGTAGTTGTAAGCAAGCCTATAGCGTTAGTGTTACTAGAAGTATTATCCATTGAAATCGACATAATTTTATCTCTAATGCAAAAATATCTACAAATATTAGCAATTGTATTAGCAATAAACTTACCTGTGTGGCGTGAATTAATTATTCTATAAGCAATAATGCGCTTTTGCATTATCCATTCCTCATCTATCCGATGACTTGTAACAGTTAGATAATCGCAGTTATTACCACTTCTACCAATATCATTAGTAATAGCAATGCGACAATCTATATGAGTAAATAAATAGCGCAAATATTGTTCATATTCATGGTTATATTTATAAATATCGCTCTTTACGGTTGCGCGAGGCCATCCTTTATAAGTAAGATTAAAAAATCTTCTAATATGATGCACCAAATGAGGGTTAGAAGGACAACTATAGGGTAAACACATAACAGTAACCATTTTTGCCAATTCTTCACGATATTTATTTGGATCATAATATAAAATGCCACCGATAACAGTGTTAATTCCCGTTTGAACTAGATTTGAACCTGTACTAGGGTTAACCGTAGTATCTACACTTGTCCCCTCTTGCGCAACTTTCATTTGTAAAAATCTAGCTTTATCTCTAGGGTGTTTCAATATGTGTCTAGTCAAAGTACTCGTACCGCTACAGTCTCTAGTGTACTTATGAGCCATCAAAGACCCACAAGTTTTACACTTAGCCTTATTTTATTCTCTTAGTTGAGTAAAAAAAATTCCAAACAAGAGATACTTTGGGCCGTTTAGAAGGTTGTCTATTAAAGATAGGGGTTACTACAGGAGGGCCAGACGGGGCATCAGTTAGGTTATTAACATGACTAGTAGGTGTATCATCTAAATCCGGTTGCATTTCATCTAAATCATCATTTTCAAAGATAGTTTGATTAGGATAAAGAACATTCATAACTTCTTCATTTAATTGTTGACCTGGTGCAACATCATGACAAAAATTGACTATTGAAAAATTGAAAATAAAGGTTATCACTATCAAGAATAATAGGTAGAGGAGGACGGGTAACAGGTCTGGGTCGGGGAGTCAGGGAAAGACTAGTAGCTTGGCTACTAGATTCACCAATTTTAGATTTCCACCAAAAAAAAATTTCAAAGAAAATGCCATATTAATTATAATTATACTAAATAAAACTAACAAAACTATAATATTAAAACTTAAGAGTTAGAACGAGTTTACCGAATTGATGAACAACTTCTTGAAAATTGAATATCCTTGAAGACTTGAATACTTCAATTCACCCAATTCAAATTTTTTCACGAAATTGCAATAATAAAGTAAGCAATTGTAAAAGAAAGTTAGAGAGAGATTGATGAATTTGTAAGTAAAAATGAAAGAATGGGGGGTATTTATAGTTGAGAATTGGAAAAAAGTATAATTATAAAAAGTTTGGGGTTAAAATAAAGTTTGAGTGTCAAATGACTATTTTTTAAAGTGATAAACGGATAAAGTTTGAAGGCCAACGGCTAGATTTTAAAAATCTGACCGTTGGTCTTTTTGTTAATTTTTTTTTAATTAGCCATTGGTGCCCGTTGGGCCCGGTTGAACCGTCCTAGGCCCGCCTGCCGATCCCGGGCTCACGGGCTATTTGGGTTGGACCGGCCTACCACGGGTTTTTGCAGGGGTATTTGCATCTATACTCGCTTTTTGTGCCACATTTTAACCTGTGTCCGCTTTGCAAAAAAATTACAAGCGTACCCGCTTTTTTGCATAACTTCAGCACACGGGGCTGAAGTAGCAAAGGCAATCACACAAAACTTCAGCATTTTAGTAGTCGGGCCTGAAGTTCAGCTCTACGGCTGAAGTTTTTGTTTTGTAACTCGCGAACTTCAGCTCTAGAGCTGAAGTTTTATTTTATAAGTTTTTGTTTAGTAACCGGGAAACTTCAGCTCTAGAGCTGAAGTTTTCGTCTTTGTAACCGGAAAACTTCAGCTCTAGAGCTGAAGTTTGCCAGTTATAAAATAAAAACTTCAGCTCTAGAGCTGAAGTTTTTCTTTTGTACTGGAAAACTTCAGCTCTAGAGCTGAAATTTTTGTCTTTGTAACCGGAAAACTTCAGCTCTAGAGCTGAAGTTTCTATGTTGTAACTAGAAAACTTTAGCTCTAGAGCAGAAGTTTTTGTGTTGTAACTGAAAAACTTCAGCTCTAGAACTGAAGTTTCTATGTTGTAACTAGAAAACTTCAGCTCTAGAGCTGAAGTTTTTGTGTTGTAACTGAAAAACTTCAGCTATAGAGCTGAAGTTTTTGTGCAATTAACTTCAGCTCAGGACACCAAGAAGATACAGTTACATCTAATTAACTATATTGTGATCATCTAATGCATCCGATTTTGCGTTATGTTTTTATTGCAAAATAAATGCTTTGTTGTTATGTTATTTCGTTTTCGAAAACTTTTCTTTTTAACATTTGAATCTCTAATCGCTGATGATCAGTTTCTCCATTTTCTATATTTTATCTATATTACAACATATTTGATTTTCGTGTTGCTGTTTTTTTGTTGGATAAAAATTGGTGCCTTTTTCTGATCAATGGTATGACCATATTCCTCAGTCCTCGCGGAGTTGTGTTTTCAGACAATGAGAAAATGAAGAAGAAGAAGGGGAAGAGAAATGGAAGCTGAAGTTTTTTAAAAAGTAGGTATGGGTGCAAACAGAAAGACAAAGCGGCTATAAGTTAAAAAGGGGTACCGAAATAGGGCGCCCCGTGCAATTTTTACGCTTTTGCACCACTAAAGCCCAAGTCCGCTTGAACCAACCCGTTTGGCCCGCGGTCCTGGGCCGGTCCCAGGCCAGACCCGGACCACAATACAGCCTTAAGCCAAATAGGCTAATAGAGCAGAGAAATTGGTGTTGGACTCAAGAAAATAGAGCTAAAATAGAGTAAATAGGCTTTAACTAATTTAGCAAGAAATGTCTGGACCTTAAATATCAAGTTTAACGAGCTAAGCCTCAAGGTCCAAAACGAATTCAGCTTCAGTTGAGAGAGAAGTATAAAATGATATAATAAGTGGAGATCACGTACAAATTGAACTAAACATCGGGAAACGATTGTGAGGACAAACTCATTAGGGAATTTTCAAAGTTAAACTCTAATACTAATTGGAAGAATTCGAACATACAACTGATTTCTAGTCGTTACAAATCCGCTCGAAAATCATAAAAGTGAACGTTGGCTCCAGCGTTTTGTGGTATCACATTGAGCAATATATTGATTAAAACTAGTTATATTCGGTAATCAAATAGTAGGAACAGATGATTAAACATAAAACTATTTACCCTTGCCTACCCATTTGTTTTTCTACCCATAAACTAATTATATTTCCTACCCATATTAGTTTTTGTGGGGAATTTTTTTCTTTATTCTCCAATTATTTTTTATTTCTATGATTCTTTTCTTTTTTTCCTTTTTTTCTTTCTTTTCTCCTTTTCTTTTTTCTCCTTTTCTTCCTATTTTTTTCTTTTTTCTCTTTTATTCATTTATTTTTGCCTAAATCGTATTATTGTTATTTTTACCATAACTTGTTTCACACTCAAATTTAACTCCTTCTTTACTTTTTTTTTAAAATTTTTTTTCTTTATTTCTTGTTCCTTTTTTAATTTCACGTGATTGCCATGCAAACCTTGATCTCCTTCCCTATAAATATCAGTACATATTCTACCATTAGCAGTAACACCAACCAGTGATGGAGCAAGAAAATATAATCTACGGCTACTAAATCTCCATATATACTAGTTAGAATAGAAATAATAATGAAATATTGAAAAATACAATAAAAATGTAAGTAGCAAAAAAGACTTCTAGTACTATATGATACCAATATGGTATACATGTATACCAACAAAGTATATGATTGCTCTAGAATATTACTACAATTATCTGTGACTATACTACTATACCAAAACATTAAAGAATACAATAATAGTATGAGAAAATTACATGCTCTCATTGCAAGCTAAATATTTGCAAAGCAACTTGCTCATTCCATATACGAACATGGTATATAGTTGTATGGGTCGTTCCAATAATTGCCTATAATTATAAAAACTATTACATAATCTATATCCATCAGCAGAAGAAAATTCCAGCACTGCAAATCACGTTCATATAAATAATTTAAGAATAGAATTCACTTAAAAATGCAACCAAGACAACCAAAAAAAAAATGTTCAAACTACCATATGATACCAATATGGTATATAACTATACCAACATGGTATACAGTTTTACTGGTTAATTCCCTGTAACTATATGACTATACTACTATTACATAACACACATGCATAAAGGGAAAAATAAAAAAATAGTGTACCACATATTAATATAATAAAGTATTTTAAGATATTGTACTATATTACTATTATTAAAAGAAAATCAAAAGTAAAAAATGATTCAACTAGCATATGATACCAATATAGTATATAGCTATACTAATAGGGTATATAGTTGGAATGAATTGTATACCAAAATTGTATATTTGTATACTATTTGAGTATACAATACAAATTCGTCTTCTTCACTTGTTCAACTATATTTCAACCCAAACTTCTAAAATCTACTATAAAATATCCACCAAATTGACTAAAACTTTATCTACAACCTCCAATCAACTTTTCAAACAAACACATATAGGATCGGATCAAAACAATTAAAAACTCAAATAAACCAAGTTATGAGTTTCAAGCTTCAAGCTCCTTCAATGGTGGATTTGAATTTTTGTATAATAAAATATTTGAAAAGTAGCATTAATATCATAATCAAAGAACAATACCCAATAAACTCCAACAGCAAACATTTCAACACACATGAAAATTCAAACTTTAGTTATATAGTACATATTATTTTTTGTTTTACTTTTAGAAGATAAAATAAATTATGGAGTACAAATCAAAAACAACACTATCCACTGTTGAAAAAAAACTAATTATTCTTTGGCTTCCTTTTAGGATTAACCTTTTTGCTACTTAAATTAAATATGTCCATCGCAAGGGAGAATTGAATGGGCGGGTAATTAGTTGTAATAGAATATGTATTTGTTGTAATTACTTTTAAAATGGGTAATTACGAGTAAATATTTTTGATTAGGTAGGTATATAGGGTAGTTTTCCCATCCGTTTAAGACTTTGGGCTTCTTTGTTGTTAGAAGAGTTGTGCTTGAGATGGAACAGTTCTGTTGTACCTAGCAGCCCATGGGAAGTTGTCCATATGCTAAGCGCATGAATTACTACCGATAGCGTAGGGAGGATCTCCAAGAAGGGGGTTCAAATAATATTTTTTTGTAGCTAGTAAGAATTGAATCTATGATCTTATGAAGGTTTTGAACCTCCTTGACCACTAAACCACACTTTTTGATTGTGTTAAGGGGATTCAAAACTTAATATAATTTGATAAAAAACAGATTTTGCTTTATATATACAGTGCAATTTTTCGGCGAAGAAGTTTCAGCTGAACCCCCTTCCGCCCCCTAAATCCTCCACGGATTACTACCCGCTGGCCACAGGGCCTAAATCAGGAGACCGCGAAGTAGGAAGTATAGAAAATAGGGAAACACCAGCTATGTCCATTTATAAATATTTTATTACAAAAATAGGCAATTCCTAAAATATTACAAATATTAGCCAATTAGCTATTTGTAGCCAAAAAATATTAAATTTTTGCTTTCTTTTGTGTGGGTGTTACTAGAATAGATTGGGTACATTTTAAGGAGCTTGGATCTCAGTTTTGCGATAACTTGGTGGAGTTTTGAGGTGGTTTAAATTAAAAATTTGAGTAGAATAAGATGAACATGAAAAAATGATATGTGTATCACTTGTGTATCAAACATGTATCTTATTTGTATCAAATGTATATCACATAGTATATACCTGCGTGTGAGATACATATTTCGCAGAAAATTTTTTTGAACTTGATTGTTACTACGACTTTTGATACTAAATCAGTCTAGATCACCTCTAATCTTCCTCAAATTTTGTATATTGACTCATCTATGTTATTTTGATGAATCTCAATCATACCCATTGAAAAAAGTTATTTTTTGATTAGATTTTCGGAATCTTGTATATATATATATATATATATATATATATATATATATATATATATATATATATATATATATATATATAT
>MU728772.1:112857-131168 GCA_026770625.1 Nicotiana glauca
CTTTGGAAAATATTTTCCCTTGTTTTGATATGGAAAATATTTTCCTCCAATTGAAGGAAAATGAGTTCAGAAGGAAAATATTTTCCAAAATATTTAAGCCAATCACACATGGAAAAATTAAAAAATACTTTTCGGAATATGTTTTCCTTCATATCAAATACATCCAAAAAGAAGAGGAGTTTTCAAAAACCACTATATTAAGTGGCTATTAACGTGCCATAGGTACAATATTCATATTTACTGGCCGTAGCTATAATTTTGTTGCTACTATATTGTATTCCATGTATGCGCGACTGTATCTATACTATATTAAAAGCACAAACGCTCTTAGCGAAATATCGTTCATCTTTTTTACTGTCACGACGCAAAAATCCCTCCGAAGGATTCGTGCTGGCACATCGTCCCTAAACTAAGTAAATATAACATTTACATATATATATATATATATATATATATATATATATATATATATATATATATATATATATATATTAAATTCAAATTAGATAACTCTGAATAATTACAATTCCCAAAACCGGTAGTACAAGTCATAAGCCTTTCTAAGAGTAGTTAAACAAAATAAATACGATACTGTTCCATAACAAGAAGGAACCAATGAAAATGAATACAAACTAAGGTGACTCTGAGGCCTGCGAACGCAGCAGCATATTTACCTTGAGTCTCCATTGCGACGATCCACATAGCTACTGCCGATCAAATACCTGGATCTGCAAAAAAAAATATACCGAAGTGTAGTATGAGCACATCACAAAGGTACCCAGTAAATATCAAGACTAACCTCGGTGGAGTAGTGACGAAGGACAATCAAGACACCTGTTGGTCTAATAAAGTGAACATGATTTAGTAATAAACTAACAGTGGTAAATGCAACAGTATAATACCAATAACAGGGAGGAATCAAATACAAACATAAGAGACAATAAAAGGGAAACACGAATGGTAACGTAAGATAACCAAGTGAATTAACATCAACAAACCTGGGACATAGACAAGTAAAATGTACTCAAATAAGGAAGACGATGTTTACTCAGCTGATTACATCATATCTGATACACAATTCCAACCATATCAAAACTCGATGTCTCATATCATAACCTCAATTTCCGAACTTTTAGCACACACGGCACCTTGTGCCCACATATTCCTGTCTCACTTTGCACAACGTCATCTTCATGCTACTCAGTATATAAGTACTATAACTAATGTAATTAAGATGTTCAAATAGTCTCATTTATATAATATATAGTAGATTACAGCTTCTAAACCAATTAGGGAATTAGCAAGAAAAGATGAACTTATTTTAAGAAATTATTTAAATAAAGAAAATACCCTTTTCAAATAAAATACAACATCGAATGAATTATTACCTTTAATATAAGATTTAATAAATTAAAACTTCCTACTTAATGAACATAAGGACCTAAGTATCCTAAGGGAAATTTTTTCACAAATAAGTCCGAGAACACACTCGTCACGTCGCGTGCACGAACTACAATTAGCATAGAAGACTCAAATCCTTGGGAGGAGTCCCCCCACAAGGTTAGGCAAGATATTTACCTCAATTCAGCTAATTCAATACTCAATCTAGCTTTTCCTTTACCAATTCATCAACGCTCGGCTCAATCTAGCCAAAACGACTTGAATACATCATACAATGCAAGAGAAAACAATTCCAAGTAACAAATCTATGATTCTTATATAATTTATAAAAAAGTCAACTTCCCGGGCCCGTACCTCGGAACCCACCAACAAAATTTACAAAAACTGAATACTCATTCCGATACGAGTTCACCCATACAAAAATTATCTAATTCCGATACCATTTGGTTCTTCAAATCATCATTTTATATTTTTGAAAGATTTAATAATTTTTCCCGAATTTTCCTTTAGATTCTCATGAATTAGATGTTAAATGTAAGATATAATCACAAAATATAGTTGAGAATTGATTAAAGATACTTACCCAATGACTTGGTATGAAAATTTCTTCACAAAATCGCCTCACCTCGACTCTAGGGTTCAAAAATATGAAAAATGAAGCAAAAACTCGGAATACCCAGCTTTTAGCAGGTTGCATATGTCGCATTTGCGCTACAGGATTCGCAAATGCGAAATCGCAAAAGCGAAGAAAGCTTCGCAAATGTGAAGCCTGGACTTACACTGCTAAGGTCGC
The DNA here is from genome assembly GCA_026770625.1 of Nicotiana glauca. NCBI lineage: Eukaryota > Viridiplantae > Streptophyta > Magnoliopsida > Solanales > Solanaceae > Nicotiana > Nicotiana glauca. Next base: position 115,052 of record MU728772.1, read on the forward strand.
ATTTGCGACAGAAACTTCGCAAATGCGAAGGTCGGCATTCGCAAATGCGGCAGCCTCATCGCAAATGCAAAAAATGCCCAGCCACCCAGGCATTGCTAATGCAATGGCCGCATTTGCGACCAGAACATCGCAAATGCAAAGAAACCAGACCAGAAAATTCAAAATTCATTAGAGCGATTTCGAAACCACTCCGAAACTCACCCGAGCCCTCGGGGCTCCAAACCAAGCGCCCGCACAAGTCTGAATACATAACACAAAACTCGTTTGCGCGATCAGAACACCAAAATAACCTCTAGAACCACGAATCGGATGTCAAAACGCATGAAAATCACTATGAACTTCAAGAACTTCTGGAATTGCAATCAAGCGTCCGAACCATATCAAATCAACTCCAAACAATACCAACTTTTACAGGCAAATCCCAAATGACATAACAGAGTTGTTCTAACTTTCAGAATCAAATTCTGTCCTCGATAACACAAAATTCAACTATGGGTCAAACCTCAACATTTTCCAAACTTCAACTTTTCCAACTTTTGTCGAAATGCTTCAAATTACCTTAAGGGCCTCCAAATCCAAATCCGAATGCATGCCTAAGCCCAAATCACCATACGAAGCTACTGAGATCATCCAAAACTCATTCCAGAGCCGTTTACTTAAAAGTCAAATTCCGGTCAAATTCTCGCCGCTTAAGCTTCCAAAACTAGATTCCTTCTTCCAATTCGACTCCGGTTCATCCGAAAATAGAATCCAATTATGCACACAAGTCGATACACATAATATGAAGCTACTCATGACCTCAAACTATCTAACCGGGTGCAATTTCTCTAAATGACCAGTTGGGTCGTTACATCCTCTTCTACTTAAACATACGTTTGTCCTCGAACTTGCCCGGAGTTTTTCCAAAGCCATCGAACCACTGCATGATCTCCTCACACATACATGTAGGACTGACAATGCAACTTAGTTGAAGGTCTCACCTTATCCTTAGTCTAAAACCTTAGGAGAGAACCCAAACTTCAACATCTAAAATTCATTATAAGACCCGAATTCCATATCAGCACACTGTATGAACCTGAACAAGCTGAATTAAGCCAAGTATTCCAATCCAGAATACAATCACATGTTGTTCTACACAGCTCAGATGCCCAGAGCAATTCCCTCTGATCACCATAACTGCTCAAATAACATCCTGGATGCCAGCAATAGACTTCACATTGAATATAACCTTGTTCCGGACCTCCACATCGCTGCTCATGATAAAGAAACATGCGGGAACCCATAGCCTTCCATGAAGTTAATCATGCAAGAAGCTCTCTCGCCTGTGAAGGGCCAAATCTTAGCAGAAACAACCTCATACTTCCAAACAGTCCTCACCCCCAATACGATAGTGCTAAGCTCAGGTCTAAGAACCTCATCTCAACTAATACAAACATCCCAATTAACAAATCATCATAGAATCACGCGGATTCTCACACCATAGAGTTCTTACACCAAACCAGCAATAACATAATTATTCAACACAAATAAAGGAGAGCAAAGTATAAGAATTATCTAACAAGTACAAAATATGTAACAACAAAAGTATAGTTTTTCATCAAATAGCCCCACAGAGGGAAAACACAACACCAAATAAACACAAGGAAAGGGTATCCCACATAATATCCATTGTTGCGTGCAACCCACTCCCAAATACTTATCAAGCTAAAATATTTGGGTTTAGTGATCACATGAATATTGATATCAAGTACAATAGAGTGCACAATTATAACTGTGAGAAAATTAATAGAAATAAATAAATAGACATGGGAGAAAGCAAGCACGACTAAGGTACAATGAGCAGGTCAACATCACGAGGGCTATCTCGCCCGCATCGCCATAATGTCTGAACAGAATTACAACATGCGTGGGAAATAATCATACAACCTCACCGCCTAACACACATAAAAGAGTAGCACATAACAAAGGCTAGGGGCACACATAATATCCATTATTCCTAATAATATAACCATAAGGACAATCTCACAAGAGCACACAAAGTAACTTGATACAAAATACATATTCTTGTTGAGCTTCCAAATAGCCCCAACTGAATCCTGATCCTTCCCAATTAGGTAATATATTCTTCAAAAATCCACAGGAACATATCGACAGTGCATGCTATTAATTATCCCATTCTCGACATTTCTTCACAATCCTTAATCAGGAAATAGTCCACACATAAGGGCATCTAGCCCTAAAACCTGAGGAATACCAAGATTTACATACCCAAACTCAATTACACAAATCAAATGGTTGATACATCACTCACATCCCACCATCCTGTCTATGCACCCACATAGAATTTCTAGCCGCGTAACAAAACATGAACCTCAAAAGCCTCAAAACCCAGTAATCACCATGCTACTAGCCATGCACCTGCAAAGCTGTGACGACCCGGCCGGTTGTCTTAAGAATTAATGCCCCGATCCCCTATTAACTGCTTCCCCCTAAGTTTATTTTTGCTATTTTGGTTTGCCGGGACGTTTGGTGTTGGGTTTCAGAGAGTTTTGGGACAGTTAGTCCCTAAATGAGAGCATAAGTGTTGAAAAGTGGTTCGTAGTCGGGACAGTGTGAAGACAACCTCAGAATGGAAATCCGATGGTTTCATTAGCTCCGTTAGGTGATTTCAAGGATAGAAGCGCATTCGAAATGTATTTTGGAAGTCCGTAGCTCATTTAGGCTTGAAATGCCAAAGTTTGAATTTTTGAAATTTTCGGTCCGATAGTGAGTTTTTGATCCGAGGGTTGGATTGGAATTCCAAAAGTTGCAGTAACTCTGCCATGTCATTTGGGATGTATGTGCAAATTTTCAGGTCATTCGGACGTGTTTTGGTTATGTTTTTGATCGAAAGTATGTTTTGATGAAATTTGAAATTCTTAGGCTTAAATCATTGATTAATTTGGGTTTACAAGTTTTAAGGATTGGTACAAGTTTGAACAGGGTATTAGGTGTTATTAGTGCTTTTGGTTGAGGTCCCGGGGGTCTCAGTATGATTTTAGATGATTGACGGGAAGATCGGAGAAGTGTTGCAGCAGCTGAAGTTTTTCTCTTCTGGTATTTTCGCTTCTGCGGCTTGGGAATCGCAAAAGGGGGGCCGCAGAACCAGAGCCGTAGAAGCGGCCTTGTCCATCGTAGGAGCAGAATTTGGGCTCCCTCAGCTTTTCCACAGGTGCGGAAGTTAAACCACAGAAGCGGTTACGCACCTGCGAGATATTTATCATAGATGCGGCTCTAGGCTATTAGTGGGAAACCGCAGAAGCGGTGTATATTCCGCAGAAGCAGAATCCGCAGAAGCGGAATCCGCAGGTGCGGTATCAGACCGCAGAAGCGGGACCTGGAAAAAAGGAAAAAGTTGCAGAAGCGGCACTAGATCTGCAGAAGCGGGACCGCAGATGCGGTCCCATAACCGCAGAAGTGGAAAACACTATTCAGAAATAGAGATTTCGAGGGTTAGTTTTAAAAAGTTAGAAAAATCAAATTTGAGCTTGGGAGAGGGCGATTTTGAGAGGGTTTTGAAGAGGAAATTATTGGGTAATGTTTCTTTAATTCCTTCTAGTTATATTTCATCAATATGTATTTAAATCCATCAATTAAATTCGAATTGAGGACCAAAATTGGGAAAAATTGGAAGAAACTTCTTAGATCAAATAATGGAGTTTTGAGTGGGTATTTGACCTCCGATTTAGGATATTTTTGTATGGTTAGACTCGTGAGTGTATGAGGATTCTGAAAATGTAAAAATTATCCGATTTTGAGATGTTGGCCTGAGGGGCATTTTGGTCATTTTACCTAAATTTGCGTCTTAGCTTTAAATTAAATAATAGAATCTATTGTTTGAGGTGTTATTTATGATATTTAATTGAATTGAATAGATTTGGGCCATTTGAAGTTGGATACTCATGGCAAAGGCGTGGTTTCTAGTTGATTTTGAGCCGATTCGAGGTAAGTGACTTGTCTAACCTTGTGTGGGGGGGACCTTTTCCCCATAGGATTTGATATTTGGTATTTGAGTGCCTTGTACGTGAGGTGATGAGTACGTACTTGAGCTAATTGTTGAAAACCCGATTTTTACTTAAGATATTGAGACTGAGTTTCCTTCATGTTTGCCTTATTTTACTTCCAATTATAACCTGTGTTAGATTAGAAAAGAATGTTTAGTTGATTCAACTTGCCTAACTGTTTAGGTTGCCTTGACTGTACTACGTGAAGCATGCTAGGCTAGTACAACCTGCTGCTTGTCTTTTGTACTTCATTCTTGAGAATCCTCTGGTTGTGGTTGTGCATTTACATTTGGACTACGGATGTGGGATTCCGATAACTCCCCCCTTGTTTGTTTACTTTGGGACTACATGTTAGATTCCCAGTAGATCCCCCCCCCACATATTGATAGATGGTCTACGGGATGGTATCCCAGGAGATCCTTTGTATTTACACATGGGATGGACTACGGGACAGTATCCTGGGAGATCTACTGGATAGTTGAGAAAAGGGCTACAGAACGGTATCCTGGGAGATCCTCATTGTTACCATTGGTATTGAGCTCTACATATTTCGTGTTTACTATGTTCTTTGTGTAGTTGTTATCGCCCTGTTTAACCTGTCTATTCTCACTGATGTACTCATTATTATTGTCAGCTTTCATATTGTATTGTTTAACCTCAGTAGGGCCCTGACCTTCCTTGTCACTACCCAACCGAGGTTAGGCTTGGCACTTACTGAGTACCACTGTAGTGTACTCATGCCCCTTCTGCGTATGTTTTTCATGTGCAGATCCAGGCATCTCCACTCAGGCGCACTATCCTCGAGGTGGAGAGATCTAGCAGAGACTTCGAGGTATATCTGCCGTGTCCGCAGACCAGGAGTCTCTATTCTGTTCCTGCTTTAGTAGTTAATCTATCCTTTTCTTTCAGTTGTTTAGACGTTTTGGAGTTAGAGCAGCGTATTACATTTCTATTAGCCTGTGGTTCCCGTGAGTTTCTGGGTTTTGGGATGAGATGTTAGACTTCCACGATTTATTTTTGAGTTGTATATGCCAGGTGCCACTTATATACCGTTTCCTCCTAATTTTGCTTGGTTTAGTTAAATGTTTTCCGCAAGTTATGTTATTTTCTGCATTTTTAGGCTTACCTAGTCGTAGGGATTAGGTGCCATCACGACATGTTCACGGAGGGTGAACTGGGGTCGTGACAAGTTGGTATCAGAGCTCTAGGTTCATAGGAGTCGCAGAACACATGCCGGTTATTTAGAGTCTCGCTGATTGGTACAGAGACGTCTGTGCTTATCTACGAGAGGCTATGCAACTGTTTAGGAAAAAAAACTCTTCATTTCGTTTGAATTCCTTGTCGTGCGATATCTTTGACATCAATTCTAAACTTCTGACTTCTATTATCTCACAGATGGTGAGGACACGTGCTACTCGGGACGATCAGGAACCCGCACCCCCTACTGCAGCCGTCAGAGGTCGGGGCCGGGGGAGAGGTCGAGGACGCGCACGTGGTGCAGCCAGAGCACCTGCGCGAGCTGACACTGAGGCACCACCAGCAGATCCAGCCAGAGCTTAGGCACCTGGCACGCCTACTACTGCCGCTACTACTCCAGCTCTCCAGGAGACTTTGGCTCAGTTCATGAGTATCTACACCACCTTGGCTTAGGCAGGGTTGCTTCCCCTTGTTGCAGCCACATCCCAGGCAGGGGGAGGAGCACAGACTCCCGCCGTCTGCACTCCTGAGCAGCAAATGCAGGTTGAGCAGGCTCCCGAGATTATTCCCGCACCGCCTTCAGTGCCAATTCAGCCCGAGGACAGGTCAACTGCTTCAGAGGACAAGCAGCGGAGACTTGAGTGGTTCAGGAAGTATGATCCCCCAGTATTTAGTGGATTAGCATCAGACGATGCCTTGGGATTTCTAGACGAGTGTCACCATATTCTTTGCACTATGGGCATAGTGGAGTCCAGCGGGGTTTCTTTCATTGCTTTTTAGCTTCGGGGAGCCGCCTATGATTGGTAGCACACTTATGAGATAGACATTCCAGTTGAGGCTGCTTCACTGACTTGGACCTAGTTCTCAGATATGTTCATGAGAGAGTTTGTCCCCCAGAGTCTCAGAGATGCATGGCGCGCAGAGTTTGAGCATTTGTGCTAGGGTGCTATGACCATTTCGGAGTATGCTATCCGCTATACCAGATTGGCCAGGCATGCACCAGCCTTGATTGCTACAGTTCAGGAGAGAGTTTGCAGGTTCATTGAGGGTCTTATCCCACCCATCAAATCCAGTATGGCTCGAGAGTTGGAGATGGACATTTCTTATCAGCAGGTAGTGAGCATTGCTAGGAGGATTGAGGGTATGCTCACCAGGGAGCGAAGGGAGAGGGAGGCCAAGAGGTCTTGAGAGTCGAGTCACTACTCTGGTGCCCGTACCACATCAGCAGGTCGTTATGGCAGAGGTTATGCGGGTCGCCCCGTCCATTCAGCTCTTCCAGCAGCCAGCAGTGCTCCAGCTCCGCCTACACCTCAGGAGCCTTATTATGCACCTCTAGTTTCTAGCGTGCCTCCTGCGCGGGATGCTTCCAGAGATCAGTCCAAGAGATCTGGCCCTAGTCAGTCACAGCCACTGCGTCTTCCCAGAGCTTGTTTCGAGTGTGGTGATACACGCCACATGGTTAGGGACTACCCCAGACTTGGTAGGGGTGCATCTTCACAGACTGCTCAGCCACACCGTGCTCCCCAGAGTTCTCAGGCCATGATCAGAGCTCCAGCTGCTACCCCACCTGCCCAGCCGGCTAGGGACAAAGGTCGGGGAGATAGAGGTCACCCTCGAGAGAGGGGCCGGGACAGATATTATTCTATTCCTGCTCGTACTGAGGCTATTTCCTCCATTCCGTCATTATAGGTATTATACTTGTTTCTCATAGAGAGGCATCAGTTCTATTCGATCCGGACTCTACTTATTCTTATGTGTCTTCTTACTTTGCTTCGTATTTGGGTGTACCTCGGGATTCTTTAAGTGCCCCCGTTTATGTTTCTACTCATGTGGGGGATTCTCTTATTGTGGACCGCATTTATCGGTCATATTTGGTTACTATTTGTGGTTTTGAGACCAGAGCGGATTTATTGTTACTCGGTATGGTTGATTTTGACATTATCTTAGGCATGGAATGGTTGTCGCCCCATTTTGCTATTCTTGATTGTCACGCCAAGACCGTGACGCTGACTATGCTAGGTATTCCACATATTGAGTGGAGTGGTACTTTAGATCACACTCCCAGTAGATTTATCTCTTTTCTTAAAGCTCAGCATATGGTTGAGAAGGGGTGTGCCACGTATTTAGCTTGTGTGAGAGATGTTAGTGCTGGTACCCTTCTGTTGATTCAGTTCCAGTTGTACGGGATTATCCTGATGTGTTTCCAGCAGACCTTCCGAGCATGCCGCCTGATAGAGACATTGATTTTGGCATTGATCTGTTGTCGGGCACTCAGCCCATTTCCATTCCTCTGTATCGTATGGCTCCTCCTGAGTTGAAGGAGTTGAAGGATCAGTTGCAGGAATTGCTTAGTAAGGGTTTTATTCGACCCAATGTTTTACCGTGAGGTGCTCCTGTCTTGTTTGTAAAGAAGAAGGATGGTTCTATGCATATGTGTATTGATTATCGCCTGTTGAACAAGTTACCGTGAAGCACTGTTATTCTTTGCCTTGTATTAATCATCTGTTTGACCATCTTCAGGGCGCACATGTGTTTTCTAAGATTGACTTGCGCTCGAGTTACCATCATTTGAAGATTCGGGAGCCAGATATCCCAAAGAATGCCTTCAGGACTTGGTATGGTCATTACGAGTTCCTTGTTATGTCATTTGGGCTGACCAATGCCCCAACAGCTTTCATGTATTTGATGCACAGTGTGTTCAGACCATATCTTAACTCGTTCGTTATTGTTTTTATTGATGATATTCTGGTGTATTCTCGGAGTCTGAAAGATCATGAGCAGCACCTGAGGACCATGTTTCAGACCTTAAGGGAGAAGAAGTTATATGCAAAGTTCTCAAAATGTGAGTTTTGGATGAGTTCTGTGGCATTCTTAGGCCACGTGATTTTGAGTGAGGGTATTCAGGTGGATCCGAGGAAGATAGAAGCTGTACAGAGTTGGCCCAGGTCATCCTCAGCTATAGAGATTCGCAGTTTCCTTGGTTTGGTGGGCTACTACCGTCGCTTCGTGGAGGTATTTTCATCGATTGCGGCCCCTATGACTATATTGACCCCAAAGGGTGCCCCATTTCAGTGGACAGAGGAGTGTGAGTCGAGCTTTCAGAAGCTTAAGACAGCTTTGACTACAGCTCCAATTTTGATGTTGCCTACCGGTTCAGGGTCTTATACTGTCTATTTTGATGCCTCGAGACTTGGCCTCGGAGCGGTGTTGATGCAGGACGGTAGGGTGATTGCCTACGCGTCCAGACAGTTGAAGATACATGAGAGGAATTACCCTATCCACAACCTTGAGCTAGCTGCTATTGTTCATGCCTTGAAGATCTGACGTCATTATTTATACGGTGTGCCTTGTGAGATCTATACTGAACATCAGAGCTTGCAACACTTACTCAAGCAAAGGGATCTAAATATGCGTCAGAGGAGGTGGTTAGAGTTGCTGAAGGATTATGATATCACTATCCTGTATCACCCGGGCAAGGCCAATGTGGTGGCGGATGCCTTGAGTCACCGGGCGAAGAGTTTGGGGAGTTTAGCATATTTACCAGCTTCAGAGAGGCCTATGGCGATGGATGTTCAGGCCTTAGCCAGCAAGTTTGTGAGATTGGATCTTTCGGAGCCCAGTCGGGTTCTAGCTTGTGTGGTTTCCTGGTCTTCCTTATTTGATCGTATCAGGGAGCAACAGTATGAAGAACCTCATTTTCTTGTCCTTAAGGACAAGGTTTAGCATGGAGATGCTAGAGATGTGACCATCGGAGATGACGGGGTATTGAGGATACATGGCCAGATTTGTGTGCCCAATGTTGATGGGCTTCGAGAGTTGATTCTAGCAGAGGCCCATAGTTCGCGGTATTCCATCCATTCAGGTGCTGCAAAGATGTGTCAGGACTTGAGGCAACACTATTGGTGGAGATGGATGAAGAAAGATATAGTTGGTTATGTGTCTAGATGCCTTAACTACCAGTAGGTGAACTGTGAGCACCAGCGCCCGGGTGGGTTGCTTTAGCAGATAGAGATTCCGGAGTGGAAATGGGAGCGCATCACCACAGATTTTGTATCTGGACTCCCACAGACCTTGAAGAAGTTTGATGCAATTTGGGTTATTATGGATCGGCTGACCAAGCCCGCTCATTTTATTCCTGTGTATACCACTTATTCATCGGAGCGGTTGGTAGAGATTTATATCCGAGAGATCGTCCGTCTGCATGGTATTCCAGTTTCTATTATTTCAGACAGAGGTACTCAGTTTACATCACGGTTCTGGAGAGACGTGCAGCAGGAGTTAGGTACTCGAGTGGAGTTGAGCATAGCATTTCACCCCCAGACAGATGAACAGTCCAAGTGCACTATTCCTATTCTTGAGGATATGCTCCGTGCGTGTGTGATTGAGTTTGGAGGGTCTTGGGATCATTTCTTGACATTAGCGGAGTTTGCTTACAACAACAGTTATCAGTCCAGCATTCAGATGGCGCCGTATGGGGCTTTATATTGTAGGAGGTGTACATCTACGGTGGGCTAGTTTGAGCCGGGTGAGGCCAAGCTATTGGGCACAGAGTTGGTTCAGGGCGCATTGGAGAAGGTTAAGGTGATTTAGGATAGACTCCATACAGCCCAGTTCAGACAGAAGAGCTACGCGGATAGGAAGGTTTGTGATTTTTCATATATGGTTAGTGAGCGGGTTCTGCTTCGGGTTTCGCCTATGAAAGGCTTCATGAGGTTTGGGAAGAAAGGAAAGTTGAGTCTGAGGTTTATTGGCCCTTTTGAGATCTTGAGGCAAGTTGGGGAGGTTGTCTATGAGCTTGCCTTACCTCCCAGTTTGGCCGGAGTTCATCCGATATTTTATGTTTCGATGCTCCGGAGGTATCACGGTGACCCGTTGCACGTGTTGGATTTTAGTTCAGTCCACTTGGACAAGGATCTATCCTATGTTGAGGAGCCAGTGGCTATATTGGACAGACATATCAGAAAGTTGAGGTCAAAGAACATTGCTTTAGTAAAGGTTCAGTGGCGGGGTCAGCCGGCTAAGGAGGCAACTTGGGAGACCGAGCAGGATATGTGCAGCAGTTACCCTTATCTTTTCACAACTTCAGGTATGTTCTCTATGCTCGTTCGAGGATGAACGAATGTTTAAGTGTAGGAGGCTGTGACGACCCGGCCAGTCGTCTTAAGAATTAACGCCCCAATCCCCTATTAACTGCTTCCCCTTAAGTTCATTTCTACTATTTTGGTTTGCCGGGACGTTCGGTGTTGGGTTTCGGAGAGTTTTGGGACACTTAGTCCCTAAATGAGAGCTTAAGTATTGAAAAGTGGTCTGTAGTTGGGACAGTGTGAAGACAACCTCGGAATGGAAATTCGATGGTTCCGTTAGCTCCGTTAGGTGATTTTGGGGTTGGGAGCATGTCCGGAATGTATTTTGGAAGTCCGTAGCTCATTTAGCCTTGAAATGCCGAAGTTTGAATTGTTGAAATTTCCGGTCTGATAGTGAGTTTTTGATCCGAGGGTCGGATTGTAATTCCGGAAGTTGTAGTAGCTCCGTCATGTCATTTGGGACGTGTGTGCAAAATTTCAGGTCATTCAGACGTGTTTTGGTTAGGTTCTTGATCGAAAGTGTGTTTTGATGAAATTTGAAGTTCTTAGGACTAAATCATTGATTGATTCGGGTTTCTGGTGTTGTGTAAGGTGTTTTAAGGATTGGTACAAGTTTGAATAGGGTATTAGGTGTTATTGGTGCTTTTGGTTGAGGTCCCGGGGGTCTCGGGATGATTTCGGATGGTTGACGGGAAGATCGGAGAAGTATTGCAGCATCTGAAGTTTTTCTCTTCTAGTATTTTCGCTTCTGCGGCTTGGGAACCGCAGAAGCGGAGCCGCAGAAACGGCCTTGTCCATTGCAGGAGCGGAATTTAGGCTCCCTCAGCTTTTCTGCAGGTGCGGAAGTTAAACTACAGAAGCGGTTACACACCTGCGAGATTTTTATCGCAGATGCGGCTCTGGCCTATTAGTCGGAAACCGCAGAAGCGGTGTATATTCCGCAGAAGCAGAATCCGCAGGTGCGGTATCAGACTACAGAAGCGGGACCTGGCATAAAGGAAAAAGTCACAGATGCAGCACTAGGTCCGCAGAAGCGGGACCGCAAATGCGGTCCCTTAACCGCAAAAGTGGAAACAACTATTCAGAAATAGAGATTTCGAGGGTTAGTTTTCAAAAGTTAGAAAAATCAAATTTGAGCTCGGGAGAGGGCGATTTTGAGACGATTTTGAAGAGGAGATTATTGGGTAATATTTCTTTAATCCCTTCTAGTTATATTTCATCAATATGTAGTTAAATCCATCATTTAAATTCGAATTGAGTACCAAAATTGGAAAAAATTGGAAGAAACTTCTTAGACCAAATAATGGAGTTTTGAGTGGGTATTTGACCTTCGATTTGGGAGATTTTTGTCTAGTTAGACTCGTGAGAGTACGAGGGTTCTGAAAATATAAAAATTATCCGATTTCGAGACGTTGGCTTGAGGGGCATTTTGGTTATTTTACCTAAATTTGCGTCTTAGCTTTACATTAAATAGTAGAATCTATTGTTTGAGGTGTTATTTACGATATGTAATTGAATTGAGTAGATTTGGGCCATTTGGAGTTGGATACTCGTGGCAAAGGCGTGGTTTCTAGTTGATTTTAAGCCGTTTCGAGGTAAGTTGCTTGTCTCACCTTGTGTGGGGGACCTTTTCCCCTTAGGATTTGATATTTGGTATTTGAGTGCCTTGTACGTGAGGTGACGAGCGCGTACTTGAGCTAATTTTTGAAAAACTGATTTTTTACTTAAGATATTGAGACTGATTTTCCTTCATGTTTGCCTTATTTTACTTGCAATTATAACCTGTGTTATATTAGAAAAGCATGTTTAGTTGATTCAACTTGCCTAATTGTTTAAGTTGCCTTGACTGTACTACGTGAAACCTGCTAGGCTTGTACTAACTGTTGCTTGTCTTTTGTACTTCATTCCTGAGTATCCTCTATTTGTGGTTGTGCATTTATAGTGGGACTACGGATGTGGGATTCCGGTAGCCCCCCCTTGTTTGTTTACTTTGGGACTATGGGTTAGATTCTTGGTAGATCCCCCTACACTTTTACTTTGGGACTACGGGTTAGATTCCCGGTAGATGCCCCCTCTAGCATATTGATAGTTGGACTACGGGATATTCTAGGAGATCCTTTGGATTTAAACATGTGATGGACTACGGGGTGATATCCCGGGAGATCCGCTGGACATTTGAGAAAAGGGCTACAGGACGGTAACCTGGGAGATCCTCATTGTTACCATTCGTATTAAGCTGTACATATTTCGTGTTTACTCTATTCTTTGTGTAGTTGTTATCCCCCTGTTTAAACTGTCTATTCTCACTGCTGTACTCATTGTTAATGTCAGTTTTCATATTGTTAATTCATATTGTATTGTTTAACCTCAGTAGGGCCCTGACCTTCCTCGTCACTACCCAACTGAGGTTACGCTTGACACTTACTGAGTACTGCTGTGGTGTACTCATGCCCTTTCTGCACATGTTTTTCATGTGCAGATCTAGGTATCTCCACTCAGGCGCACTATCCTCGAGGCAGAGAGATCTAGCGGAGACTTCGAGGTATATCTGCTGCGTCCGCAGACCAGGAGTCTCTATTCTGTTCCAGCTTTAGTAGTTAATCCATCCTTTTCTTTCAGTTGTTTAAACATTTTGGAGTTAGAGCAGCGTATTACATTTCTATTAGCCTGTGGTTCCCGTGAGTTTCCGGGTTTTAGGATGAGATTTTAGACTTCGGCGATTTATTTTTGAGTTGTATATGCCAGGTGGTACTTATACCGTTTCCTTCTAATTTTTCTTGGTTTAATTAAATGTTTTCCACAAGTTATGTTATTTTATGCATTTTTAGGCTTACCTAGTCGTAGGGACTAGGTGCCATCACGACATGTTCACGGAGGGCGAATTGGGGTCGTGACAAAACCAAAACTCAAGGTCCATTCCAAAAATGCACTCTCTTCATATATGGTAGCCAACAATGCCAACACCCTATTAATTTCCGATACCCATTCAGAAGAAGTCCACAATGTACAACATATCCTTATGCCCGTAGCAGCCAGTCGACTCAAGCCGTTGCCCAAACTATCGAGAACTCCCCGAGATTCGCTCGCACATAACTAAGCCATTAGGACCACAACTCCCCAACTCAATTGAGTCACACAAACCGCCCAATACCAGAGTTTTGCCATAAATGCTAGTAGAGAATTCCTGTTCAAAGGACCACTTACTTCCATTTCCACGCTGACCCAACACCACGGAACTGACCTATTTCTTCGGATAGTGGATATGTAAAGATCCCAATTAAAGCCCCAAATACAGACTATCTTAACACAAACCACATAGCACAGAAGCTAAAAAACCACTGCATTTCCTCTGAAGCACCCCGTCCTACTGCAATCACGATACCCACGCTGAATAGATCTTCTGTGAATCTGAAGTTGTTTCTCCGACCCCCCCTGATACTGAAATGTTGATTCATTAATGATGCAGAAACATCGTAAGCCCCAATATTATCTCATGCAAAAACTTAGACCTTAGTCATATACAAATTCCGAGAGCCTTCCAATACCACATATATATACATACTTCAGGCCACAACTGATGTAAATCTGACTCGACAATCTGGATGCCGCTAGTGGACTCCTCCATTTGGCGCAAAGCCATAGAAAACATCATCTGATGATCCGCAAAACTAACCTTCACAGCTCGTACAACACAAATCACAAGGTACTCTAATATCACCATCTATCCTCAATCAACATCCACCTCATGACCCCGCTACAATCTCGACAACTAACCAACTAATTAAACCTTCTCAAGCTCACACTCATCAACCAGATGTCGGGAACCGCTAGGCCTCCATGTGAACAACTGAATAGTCTCTCAGTACCTTTGTATCTTCAGTCTGGACGACACATTGAGATAATATCTGAGCATCCCTAACTCCCTCGTAATCTGTCTGTAGTATCACGAACCACTGGCGCATAGCGGACATGAAGAGCGTAATATCATACACTAGTGGATGTAAAGGAACATAAGTTATATGCTTTGAGCTGAATCAATATCGCATGATAAGGAATGAAAAAAGTGGAATTTCCTAACAGTTCTGTAGCCTCTCGAGGTTAAATACAGACGTCTCCATACCGATTAGCAAGACTCTACTGAACCTGCTTATGACTCGTAGCATCTATCAACCTAGAGCTCTGATATCAACTTGTCATGACCCAAAAATCCCTCTAAAGGAGTCTTGATGGCACCTAGCCCCCTAAACTAGGCAAGCCTTACATTTGCAGAAATAACATTTATGTTCACTAACTTCAAACTAGATAACTCTGAACAATTATAACTCCCAAAACCGGTAGTACAAGTTATAAGCCTTTCTAAGAGTAGTTATAAAACATAAATGCAATACTGTTCCATAACAAAAAGGAACCAATGAAAATGAATTCAAACAAATGTGACTCCGAGGCCTACGAACGCTGTAGCAGGTTTACCTTGAGTCTCCATCGCGACGATCCGCACAACTATTACCGATCAAATACCTGGATCTGTACAAAAAAAATATGCAAAAGTGTAGTATGAGCACACCACATAGGTGCCCAGTAAGTATCAAGACTAACCTTGGTGGAGTAGTAACGAGGGACAATCAAGACACCTACTGGTCTAATAAAGTGAATATGATTTAGTAATAAACTAACAATGGTAAAGTCAATAGTATAATACCAATAACATGGAGGAATCAAATACAAACAGAAGAGACAATAAAAGGGAAACACGAATGGTAACGTAAGATAACCAAATGAATTAACATCAACAAAGTTGGGACACAGACAAGTAAAATGTACTCAAATAAGGAAGACGATGTTAACTCAGTCAATCACATCATTTATGATACACAATTCCAACCATCTCAAAACTCGATGTCTCATATCATAGCCTCAATATCCAAACCTTTAGCGCACACGGCACTTTGTGCCCACATATTCCTGTCTCACTTTGCACAACGTCAACTTCATGCTACTCTGTACATAGGGACTATAACCAATGTAATTAAGATGTTCAAAGAGTCTCATTTATATAATATATAGTAGATTGCATCTTCTAAAACAATTAGTAAGTCAGCAGAAAATATGAAGTTATTTTTAGAAATCATTTGAATAAAAAAAATACCATTTTCAAATAAAATACAACATCGAATGAATTAATACTTTTAATATAGGATTTAATAAATTAAAACTTAGTAAAAATTCCTTTTTAAGTAAGATTCGATATCATCGGGTTAAGAAAATTTAATTGAGAAACTAATTGAAATAGAACATAACATTTATAGGAGTTTGAATTATTAAAAGGTAAATATATACATGGAAAGTTCAAATTTAAAAGTCATTAATAGCAGCGTAGTACTAATTCTTTTATTTTAAATCATGATATTACTAATAACTTAACAGGACATGAGAAAATGATTCAACATAATAAATTTACTTTACAAATTAATTCACCAGAATAATAGTTTCAGGGAAGGAATGTAAGGAACAACAAGAAGTCAATAACTCAATGCCAATAACCCTATCCTGACAACTTAGTAAAATCCAAAATACAAAATCAAGTCTTAAATAAATGAACTAAACCAAATCCTAAATGAAATGTAAAAAAATCGAATAACTTGTACAATAAAGGGGAATACATAAGCATATTTATATTGATGCGGCGCGCATCCCGATCCCACCAATCGTCCCTTATTCCTCCTCAACAATTACAATTAGAGTAAATAATATATATATATATATATATATATATATATATATATATATATATAT
>MU728772.1:132498-186334 GCA_026770625.1 Nicotiana glauca
TCTCTCTCTCTCTCTCTCTATATATATATATATATATATATATATATATATATATATATATATATATATATATATATATATCCTATATCAGTAACAACATGATCATTCACTCGTATTAATCATTATTGCGGCGTGCAACTCGATCCCAGTAGTTCACCCTTATTACTCCTCAATATATATATCCCCCTTATTCCTCCTGTTGTAGCATGCAACCGATCCCATCTGTCCATCTTTATTACTCCTTGTTGTGGCGTGCAACCCGATCTCACATGACAACATCAATTCTCCCTTATTCCTCCTCAACTTATCAACAACTAGACATAGTTTAAAATCAACAACAACAACAACTCAACAACCCAATCACAAGGATTTCTACCAACATGAGTATGAGTACACTACAATAAGAGAATCACGGAAAAATCGAGAAGCACAACAACTTTTATAACAATAACAAGACATATAAGACACGTGATAACTACACTGGCAACCACAATAATTTGGATACATAACATATATGCACGGGGTCATAAATGAATTCACAATTAAGAAATAGCAAAATAATAATGAGGACAATCACTTCAATTAAGGCAAATAAGGGTCAAGTAACAAGTAAGAGTTAGAATAAAGCTAACAATATCGTATGGACCATATAAAGATAAATCAGGAAAATTAGGAAACTCAATCATATCGGAATATTTTTCACTTAATGAACATAAGTACCTAAGTATCCTAAAGGAAAATTTTCCACAAATAAGTCCATCACACACTCATTACCTCACATGCACAGTCTAAAATTAGCATAGAAGACTCAAATCCTAATGGGAGAGTCCCAGACACAAGGTTAGGCAAGATATTTACCTCAATCCGGCCAATTCAAAACTCAATCTAGCTTTTCTTTTACCAATTCATCAATGCTCAGCTCAATCTAGCCAAAAGAGACTTGAATACATCAAACAATGCAAGAGAAAATAATTCTAATTAACAAAGCTATGATTCTTATACAATTTGTAAAAAGTAAACGAAAGTCAACTTCCCGGGACTGCACCTCGGAACCTGCCAAAATTTATAAAAACCGAATATCTAATTCTGATACCATTTGGTCCTTCAAATCATCATTTTATATTTTTTGAATGATTTCATAATTTTCCCCAAATTTTCCTTTAGATTCTCATGAATTTGATGTTAAATCTAAGATATAATCTCAAAATATAGTTGGGAATTGATTAAAGATACTTACCCAATGACTTGGTATAAAAATGTCTTCATAAAATCGCCTCACCTCGACTCTAGGGTTCAAAAATATGAAAAATGAAGCAAAAACTCGGAATACCCAGCTTTTAGCAGGCTGCAGATGTTGCATTTGTGACATAGGTTTCGCAAATACGAAATCGCAAAAGCGAAGAAAGCTTCACAAATGCGAAGACTGGACTTACCCTGCTAAGGTTGCATTTGCAAAGTTTTGGCATTCATAAATGTGGCAGACTCATCGCAAATGCGAAAAATGCCCAGCCGCCCAAGCATCGCAAACGCGATGGTTCTTTGGAAATGCGATGGCCGTATTTGCGACCAGAACATTGCAAATGCGAAGAAACCAGACCAGAAAATTAAAAATTCATGAGAGCTATGCCGAAACCACTCCGAAACTCACCTGAGCCCTCGGGTATACAAACCAAGAGCACACACAAGTTTGAATACATAACACATACTCGCTTGCGCGATCGGAACACCAAAAAAACCTCTCAAACCACGGATCGGATGCCAAAACACATAAAAATCACTATGAACTTAAAGAACTTCTGGAATTGCAACCAAGCGTCCGAACCATATCAAATCAACTCCAAATGACACCAAATTTGGTAGGCAAGTGTCACGACCCAAAACTGACGCTGTCCTGATGGCGCGTAACGTGGTACTAGGCAATCCGACACACTACCAAAACCAATCAATATTTTATTTTTTTAAGACAAAACCTAAAGTTATTTAACCTACAAAAGAAGTTTAAATCAAAACAACAGTGTGAAAAGAAAGCCCGACATCGGGGTGTCACTAGTCATGAACATCTACTATAAT
This sequence comes from Nicotiana glauca, assembly GCA_026770625.1. Classification (NCBI taxonomy): domain Eukaryota; kingdom Viridiplantae; phylum Streptophyta; class Magnoliopsida; order Solanales; family Solanaceae; genus Nicotiana; species Nicotiana glauca. Next base: position 134,569 of record MU728772.1, read on the forward strand.
CGTCTGACAACATCAAGACTAATATAGCCTAAAAATAACTGAATACAACTAAGGGAGGATAAGGAGGGAGAAAATCAGGGCTGCGATCACTAGGCAACTACCTTACTAACTCCGATAGACCTGCCACTGAATAATCAACACCCACTACTGGGTTCAAATATACCTAGATTTGCACACATGGTGTAGGGAGTAATATGAGAACGCCAACTCTGTAGGTAATAAAAGTAAGTAAAGATTGAGCAGTAGTGATGAGCAATATAACATATACAGTTCATATCGTACTCAACTAGCCAAGAACTTTCCATTTGATCCCATGTAGGAGAAGATTACTATACATCACATGCTCCTCACGCCAGTAGAAGATATACCTCTCTAACCATGGTAGAAACCATCAAGAACTCTCTATATCCCATTTGCTCAAAACCCAACCATTAGGACTAAATCCTTCTAACCCAACCAAGCTATACAGGTCACCAAAACTCAAGAGCATTGCCACGAAACACCTGCAGAAACTCATAACCTCATAAATACCCAAAGAACTAATCATACCCATTACCTTGCCGATCCAACCTACTACCAAGCTGTCCTATCTATCTGAGTTCCTCTTGAGTTGCATTCACATTGATACTTCTCCTCGCCATAATACCTCAATCCTCAACCCAGACTCACCACACGAGACCCTAACATAAACCACACTCTCCTAAGGCTCATAAGCCGCTGAATTCTCTCTTAAGCACCCCCAAAAGTACCACAACCAAGATACCCACTCCGAAGAGACCTTCTATGAATTTCAGGTTGTTAATCTTACTTTCCTGATATTGAAATATAGAATCCACAATGATGAATAATACTGCGAGCCTCGACAGCATCCAATGTAACTCTCAGCTTCTAGGCACATACAAACCCGAAAAAATTCTCAATTTCCATATATAAATCTTGAATTCATTTGAACCGTTCTCGAGAGTTATCCACTCTGCTCAAATCTCAATTAGACTGATCAAATGGGCCGATCAACCAGAGCCCCATTAGCACTCCAACATCCAAGGATGTAACCCCACCTTAATGCAACCAGATAAATTTCTACTCCACGCACATTACATTCTTCACCAATAACAACTCAAATCATTCCATGATTCTCATCTACTCATAAAACTTAATACAACTCGTATCCAGAAATTCCCTTTACTCGAGTGATCCTTGATCTCAACCTCTGCAAGTTATAACTGATTCACCAGTATACCTTAAACTGAAACTAATACGACACTTAACTGTGCAATCAACTTATCAATAGCAGACTCTCCCACTTGGCTCAAAACCTTAGATCAAAACACACAAAAACTCACAATGCCCGTACTCTATTACTACCATAATACCATAGTGAGATTGAACTAAATCCTTCATAAGCTCGTGCAACACAAACCATCTAGTACTTCAAATTATCTCCAAATCTCACATTCTCCCTCGTAACAGCCAAGACAACTCTCATACGCGATCCCAACTCAATATGCAGCACATATAGGGATCACACGCCCTCAGGACACCCTGCAGGAGAAAACCCACCTGCTTCGTTTCAAACTAACATCTCTTTATACCCTTCCACTATCATAAAAATCACGCAATCACTTAATCTTCCTAAGTCTGAACTTATATCATGACATGAAATCTACTTCATTCCCCAACTAAATAACATGAAAAGATCCTTCAACACACCTATAACTCGGGGCTATACATCAAATAAATATGGAAATCAAGCATCAAATAGTTCTTTGTACCCTCAAGTAAGACTCTCCTCATCACACCCAAATCATATGAACACATATCACAGTCCTATCATACTCATCACGTAGCCATTCAGCCATCACTTCTACTAATAGGGACACTAAAGAACATATAAATCTAAAAGCACACGGTCACACAATCAAAACCTCAGTGCTTAAGCTACAGGCAAAGCCCGACCCCAAGTCCTTAAGACTGGCCCAACCCGAGCGCTCATGCGCGCATATGAATGCGTGGAAGGAATTTCAAGAGTTACATTTCAAGCTGAATCAAGATCGCACGATAAGAATTCAAGAATATGGGATTTCCTAAAGGTTATGCAGCCTCTCGAAGATAAGAACAAATGTCTCTGTACCGATCCGCGAGACACTATTAAACTTGCTCATGACTCGTAAGACCTATGTAACCTTGGCTTTGATACCAACTTTTCAGGACCCAAAACTACTGTCGTAATAGCGCCTAACATGGTACTAGGAAAGCCGACACACTTCCAAAACCAATCAATATTTTCTTTTTTTGAGACAAAACCTAAAGTTATTTAACCTGCATAAGAAGTTTAAATCAAAACAACAGTGCAAAAAGAAAGCCCGACATCGGGGTATCACTAGTCATGAACATCTATTATAACCATCTGACAACATCAAGACTAACATATCTTGAAAATAAATGAATAAAACTAAGGGAGGATAAGGAGGGAGAAAAGCACGGCTGCAAACACCAGACAACTACCTTACTAACTTTGATGGACCTGCCACTGAATAATCAACACCCGCTATTGGGTTTAGAAAAATCTGGATCTATACACAAGGTGCAAGGAGTAATGTGAGTACATCAACTCAGTAAGTAATAAAAGTAAATAGAGACTGAGCAGTAGTGACGAGCAATATAACATATACAGTTCATATCATGAAATCTCAGTAAAATACCGCAGGCTTTTAAAATTAGGGTTTTGAATCAACTCATCTCATTTAAATTCAGTTTCAGTAAAATCATTTAAAACATCTTTCAACAGTTTTCAACGAAGTGACGAAACAGTGAGTAAAAATGGTGAAAACATAAACAGCCCCTCAGACGAAGCTCACTCGTATACAGCCCCTCGAGCAACATAAATCAAGAACATTCCCTCGGCGAACATCACTTGTGAACAGCCCCTTCGGCAAACATGAATCATAAATAGCCCCTAGAGAAAACCTCACAGTCACTCATATACAGCCCCTCGGGCATTACCTTACAATCGCTCGTAAACAGCCCCTCGGGTACAACATGAATAGAGTACAGCCCCTCAGGCAAAACATCATATCACTCACTCAAGGTACCCGCGCTCATTGGGGGTGTACAGACTCCAGAAGGGCTCTTATAGCCCAAGTACTATAACAAGCCACCTCGTGGTATTAATTAATTAAACACTCGGCCTCATAACAAGCCACCTCGTGGCATAAATCAATCAGGACTGCGGCCTCACAAGAATCATGAATCAATAACAACATGCTGCGGCAAGCAGCCTGATCCCATAATATCCTCACAACACAGGCCCTCAGCCTCACTCAGTCAGAAGCCTCTCAAGCCACTCCGGCTATCAGTAAAATAGGGTGCTCAGCCCAAAACAACATTTTTTATATGCATCAAAACAGTATAGTAAAGACTTAGTTATGAAATCAATGAATATAACATGATTGAGTATAGATTTCCAATTGGAAACAATGAGAGAATAGTAAGAAAAAGCCCCCTTAGGGTCCAAATGACTTTGGAACAAGGCCCAAACATGGCATTTTGTCCAATTATAGGAAATTCTTTCTAAAACACATAAGTATCATATAATTTAAGTCAAATACGCAACTTTATAGTTGTTACGGGACGAACCAAGTCACAATCTCCAATGGTGCATGCCCACATGCCTGTCACCTAGCATGTGTGTCACCTCAAAATAGTAAAGGAATATGAAATCTGGGGTTTCATACCCTCAGGACAAGATTTACAATTATTACTTACCTCAAACAAGCCAATTCCAATACCGAGCAAGCCAAGCGATGCTCCAAAAATGCCATCTCGCGCGTTCCGACCTCCGAACGGCTCGAAACTAACCAAAAATAACTCAAATATATCAAACAATGCTAAAACAACCAATCCCAATCGAAAAAGGTTGAATCTTTAATCAAAAGCCCAAAATCGGCCAAAAAGTCCAACCTGGGCCAGCATCTCGGAACCCGATAAAATGAATCCAACCATACTAGTTTCCTCTAATTCAGACTCCGAATCAATGTTCAAAGCTTAAAAATTCACTTTATGAAAATTTAGGCAAGCCCCCTCCCCCAAATTTCAATTTGAAATCATCAATCAAATGCCAAAAATGAAGGTAGATTCATGAATTATAACCTAAACCGAGTAGAGAATACTTATCCCAATACATAAGGTGAAAGTCGCCTCCAAAATCACCCAAATCCGAGCTCTCCAACTCAAAATATAATCAAATGAACAAACCCTTATTTTATATTTTTTTCTGGCAGCTATTTTACCTCGATTTTCGTGCCAAATGATACCGAAACTCACTTTTGACGCCTCTAATAGATTCCTTGTAAAAGTTTAGTCAATTAGGCTCTTGAATCACTTTATTTGACTTTATATTGAAGGAGATATGTTGGTTTCAATATTTAAAGATAGTGTAGATTTTTAAATACGAATTCAGTGGTAATTTTGTAATTAATCTGAAAAAAATCTAGCAATCCAATTCTTAGTAAAATAACCATAACATCCTCATATGATGTCCAAATTTGATGATTCCTTTTGTTATGGCACCATAATTACAAATACGGATCTAATGCTTCAATAAAAACAGAAATCGGAGCTCATTTGCTTAATATAGTGCCATTTATGCTTGAAAAACGACGTCGAAACATAAAAAAAAACAAGTACAACACAACCCAAACCTATCTGAAACTCGCCCGAGCTCCTCGGGACCCTATTCGAACGTATCAAAATCACAATCCAGACGCGCTCCTAAGTCCAAAATTAGCCACCGGTGCTAGTGGAACCATCAGGAATCCAATTCAGATCAAATTCTGAAAAGTCAAAAGTTGGTCAAATATTTCAAATTTAAAGCTTCTAGCTGAGAATTATTTTTCCAAATCAATTCCAAATAACCTGAAAACCAAAACCGATGATTTATATAAGTCATAATACTTCCTATGAAGCTACTCATGCCCTCAAATAACCGAGCAAAGCGCAATTGCTCAAAACGACCATTCGGGTTATTACATCAAGTCCCAAATGACATAACGGAGGTGTTTCAACTTTCGGAATCGCATTCTGACCTCGATAACACAAAAGTCACTTGGTCAAACCTCTCCATTTTCCAAACTTCAATTTTTCCAACTTTCGCGAAAATGCTTCAAATTACCTTACGGGCCTCAAAATCCAAATCCGAATGCACGCCTAAGACCAAAATCACTATACGAAGCTATTGTGATCATCCAAAACTCATTCCGGAGCCGTTTACTTAAATGTCAAAATTTCGATCAATTTTTCACCGCTTAAGCTTCTAAAACTAGATTCCTTCTTTCAATTAGACTCCAATTCATTCGGAAATAGAATGCAATCATGCACGTAAGTCGATACACTTAATGTGATGCTGCTCGTAATTTCAAACTGTCGAACCAAACGTAATTGTTCAAAACGACCAGTCGGGTAATTACATTTACCCTTTTAAACTATAGTTCACACTAGACAAAATAGTCTTTTGATTATTTTCCTAAAATTGATTTATTTAAAATCAACTAAAGCTATGGCTATTAAATATTTTCTTATTTGAATAATATAGGAACACCTAAAATTTAGGAAATTAAAATTATTGAGTAAAATTATACTTATAAAAATACTTTCCTTAGCAATAATTTTTAAAGTAAACTATGCTAAAAGTTGAACTTTAAGTTAATTGTTTAAAACACATAATATTAACCATTTTAAAAGTTCTACTAGATGTTAAACTCTTTGCATTATACGAGACTTCTTAGATCAACTAATACTGTTATTTGTGATTTTTTAAACGTGAGTATTTTTGTACGAAGAATTAACTCAAATAGTCGTTCACCTAATCTTTTCAACTAAAAATAGTCCCCGGATGTACAATAAATATATAATTCATGTATAATATATTTTAAAAAAAACCTTTTTAATTTGTGTAAGAACACCTTTTTTTTTAATTATAAATCCATTTTTTTTAATCATTGCTTATAAAAGTTTAAAGTTCTCATCACTACTTTATTTGATTTTTTATTAGATGTTTCTAATATAATTTTTTTGGTATAATATTGGTTCATAATTAATAATTTTAGGCTTTTATTTTTGGTAAGATTGTGTACGATAAACCTTTGTGGTCCGGCCTGTCACGACCTAAAACTAACCCTGTTGTGATGGCGCCTAACGTGGTACTAGGCAAGCTGACACACTACCAAAAACAATCGATATTTTCAGTTTTAAGACAAAAGCAAAGCTATTTAACAATAAACCTGCATAATGAGTTTAAATCAACACAACAGCATAGAAAGAAAGCCCGACATCGGGGTGTCACTAGTCATGAGCATCTACTACCGTCGGACAACATCAAGACTAACATAGCCTGGAAATAACTGAATACAACTAAGCGAAGGAGGGAGAAAAGAAGGGCTGCGATCGCCAGGCGCTAACTTGCTAACTCTGATGAAGCTGCCACTAAGTAATCAACACCCGCCACCGGTTTAGAAATACCTGAATCTACACACAAGGTGCAGGGAGTAATGTGAGTACGCTAACTCAGTAAGTAATAAAAGTAAATAAAGACTAAGCGGTAAGAAAATACATAATTCACGTCATAACACCACAGCAAGTACATGATGTTTCCAAAACAACATATAAATCAAGTCATCTCGTTAAAAATCAAATTTCAATAAAAATCCTTTGAAACTGTCTTTCAAAGATTTTTCAAAACAAAGTGATAAAATAGTGAGTAAAAATAGTGAAAACATAATCAGCCCTCGGGCAAAACTCACTCGTGTACAGCCCCTCGGGCAACATAAATCACAAACAGCCCCTCGGACAAGACTTGTATCATAAATCGCCCCCCGGGCGTAATATCAACAGAACCAGCCCCTTGGGTTACCTCACAATTACTCATAATATGCCCCTCGGACATAACATGAATCAAGATCAGACCCTCGAGCAACATCCTATAACTCTCTCTGGGTACTCGCGGTCACTGGAAGTGTTCACACTCCGGAGGGGCTCCTACAGCTCAAGCGCTATAACAAGCTATCTCGTGGCATAAGTCAATCAAATCCTCAGCCTCATAACAATAATCCATCTCATGGAATAAATCAATCAGGCCCTCGACCTTATAATATCATGAATCAGTAACAACCTGCTGCAGCGTGCAACCCGATCACATAATATCCTCACAACACAGGCCCTCGACCTCACTCAGTCAGAAACCTCTCAAGCCACTCGGGCTAACAGTAAAATAGGGTTCAACCCAAAATATCATTTATAGTATCAAAACTGCGTAAAAAGGGCTAAGTTATGAAATTAGTAAAACACAGCATGACTGAGTACAAATATTAAGTAAAATAATGAAGAATAGTAGTAAAAAGCCCCTAAGGGTCCAAACAGTTGGCAAGAAGCCCAAATATAATGTCCAGTCCAAAGCATAGTAATACTTCCCAAACAACAAGAGTATCAAATAGTTTTCAATCAAGTACGCGACGTAATAGTCGTATAGGACGGACCAAGTCACAATCCCCAATGGTGCACGCCCCGAAGCTCGTCATATAGAATGTGTGTCACCTTAAAGTAGTAAAACAATGTGAAATCTGGGGTTTCATACCCTCAGGATAATATTTACAATCATTACTTACCTCAAACAAGCTAATTCCAATACCGAGCAAGCCAAGCGATGCTCCAAATATGCCATCTCATGCGTTCCGACCTCCGAACAGCTCGAAACTAACCCAAAACAACTCAAATACATCAAAAAATGCTAAAGCAACCAATCCCATTTGAAAAAGATCGAATCTTTAATCAAATGCTCAAAATCGGCCAAAAAACCCAACCCAGGCCTGCTTCTCGGAACACGATAAAACTCACAAAATCCGACTACCCATTCAATTATGAGTCAAACCATACTAGTTTCATCCAATTCTAACTTCAAATCGATGTTCTAAACTTAAAATTCACTTTATGAAGCTTTAAGCAAACCCCCCTCCCCCCCCCCCCCCCCCCAAAATCACTTTGAAATCATCAATCAAATACCAAAAACGAAGATGAATTTAGGAAATATAACCAAAAATGAGTAGAGAATACATACCCCAATATATATGGTGAAAATCACCTCTAAAATCTCCTAAATCCGAGCTTCCCAACTCAAAATAAGACCAAATGAACAAATTCTTATTTTACATATTTTTCTGCCAGCTATTCTGTGATGACTCGACCCGTTGTCTTATGAGTTACCGCTCCGTTTCACCCATTTTATGCTTTTTCATATTTCATTATCTATATTTGGTGTGTTAGAATCGATTTGGGTTGGTTTTGGTAGAAAATGAGACACTTAGTCTCTTTAAGGAAGTCTTATTTTGGAAAAGTCAATCGGATGTTTACTTATGAGTTATAGGGCTCGGATGTGATTTCTGGTGATTCGGTTAGCTTTGGGGGATGATTTGTGACATAGGAGTGTGATCGGATTTTATTTTGGAGGTCCGGTGTGGAATTAGGCTTGAATTGGCGAAGTTAGAATTTTGGCGACTTCCGGTTGATATGTGAGATTTTGATCCGAGGGTCGGAATGAAATTCCGAGAATTTCAGTAGCTTCTTAGGTGATTTGGGATGTGTGAGCAAAATTTCAGGTGATTCGAAGGTGATTTGGTTGAGTTTCTGATCGAATGCGAATTTCGGAAGAATTTGAAGAACTTAGGCTTGGATTTAATGTAATTTGATGGTTTTAGTGTTAGTCATGGTGTTTTTATGATTGGAACAAGTTCGAATAATATTTTAGGATGTATTGGTATTTTTGGTTGAGGTCCCGGGGGCCTCGGGGTGAGTTCGGATGGTTAAACGGAGAGTTTTGGAATTTTTCATGTTGCTAAGTCTGCTGCTTCTGGTATGTTTTTGCTTATGAGGATTTGGACCGCAGAAGCGGTATCGTTTATACGATTGGGGAATTGCAGAAGCGGTTTGGACTTGAGTTTGGTTTTACGCAGAAGCGGAAGTTTGGGCCGCAGAAGCAGTCGAGGCCTTTAAGTGGAAAACCACAGAAGCAGTTTAAAAGTCGCAGAAGCGGTCCCGCATAAGCGAAAAAGAGCTGGGCAGAGAAGGTTTTTAAGATAACATTTCATTCGCGAGCTAAGGGTATTTTTCCTCTATTGTTGAACATCTTGAGAGCTTTTTGGGAGCAATTGAAGAGGGATTCAAAGTGAATGATTTGGAGGTAAGATTTTTTAATTCCATGCTCGTTTTTATTGTGAAATTCACCTAGAAATTCATGGAAATTAAGCCTAAAATTGATGAACTAGGGCTTGAGTTTTTGATATTTCAAATTGAGATTTGATGGGTCATTTGATCTCGGATTTGAGAGTTCTTGGTATGTATGAACTCGTGGCGAGATAAGAAATCCGGTGATGTTAATTTTCTGATTCATCTTGAAAAGAAACTCTTGAAATTTCTTCCACGCGTTTGTTAGCGCACATGAGCGTTGAATATAAAATGTGTCTTGATGGCTTGTGATTCCACGATCAAAGGGCGAGATGTGATCTTTGTGAGTTTGATGTTGGGCCAATCTAGAGGACTTGAGGCCGGATCTTGCCTATAGCTTGGGCACCGAGGTGCTGATTGTGTGAGCAAGTGTTTTGAACTTATATGTTCGGTATTGTCCCTATTAGCCGGAATGGCGGTTGGATATCCATGTGATGAGTATGTTAGTATTGCGAGATGTATCTATATGACTTGGTAGTGACGAAGAAGTTTACTGGATAATAGATGAATTATTAAGTGTTCGTTTCCTATTGTGATTTGATGTATAGCCCGAGTATGGACGCGTGAAGAATATTTTTATGTCTCCTAGTTGGGGAGTGAAGTGCATTACATGTGGCGGTATGAGTTCAGACCCAGGAAGACTAAATGACTGTGTAATGTGTATGACCGTGGAAGGTATGCTAAAATACAAAATTGAGACGAAGCAAGTGGGTTATCTCTTGTGGATTGTTCTTAAGTGGTATGCTCCTTATGTGTATGTTAGAAGATCTCATGTGTAATTGAAGGGTATGTGTTGAAATTTGAAAAATTCGGGTCGCTTAAGAGAGTGGACTTAACTGATGTGGGGATGAATGCGAGATTTGTAGAGGATTACAGTACTAGATGATCTGTGTTTTCACAAACTTGTAAATGATTTGAGTTTAATCTCACCATGGTATTGTGGCATCATTAGAGTAAAAGTGTTATGAGTTGTTGAGTGTGTCTTGATATATGGCTTCGAGACAAGTTGGGGAGTTTGCTATTGATTAGCTAATTGTACGGTTATGTGCTATGTTGGTTCCGATTCGAGGCATGCTGGCGAATCAGTTCTGGTTGAGGAAATTGAGCCGAGTATGGCATGAGGGAAGCAAAATTTTGACAAAGGTTACATGGTGCCTCGTAGATGTGTAAGAATCAGGGGATGTCTTAAGCAGTTGTTGGTAAGAATGCTAGGTGCATGGTGCATGAAGATGTTTGTTTGTATTGGAATGGGTTCATATCCTGCGGTGTCAGAGTGCTAATAAGGCACGAGTGGTTCTGTTCGTTAGGTCATGTAATTTGCAGTTTGAATAAGAGTGAATGACTTTCGAGAATGGTTCTGATGTGTTCAAAATTATACAGGGAACAATTTGGTATCTTAAGGTTGTCCATATGGTCAGAGATTGTGTTTTCATTGGAAAAGGTCAAGACTTGTGGATATTTTTATGTTAATTATGGGATTATACGTATCAGTATTTAGGAAGTAAAGGTAACGAATTTAGATTCGCAGGAAGTTCTTCAGAGTAAAGTATTCTAGAATGTGGTATTTTTTGGAACATTTGAGAGAGTATTTAGTGGCCTATGGGTTTTAGACAATGTGGTCTTGTGCTTGAGTCTCGTGTGGTAAATTCGGGTTGAGGCATTGTAGTGCCACAACAAGAGGGAATATCAACTTGATGATGAATCAGAAGGGAAATTAGATAGATGGAATAGCTTGATAGTAGACCGAATCGGTATGGTAAGGATATGATTAATTACTTGTATGTGTTTGAAGTAATGAGCCGTTGTAAGTATTTTTCAACAATGCTCTTGGAGTTTGGTGTCCTGCATAGCTTAGTCGAGTTAGAAGGATTCAGTCCTGGCAGGTCTGATTTGTGAAAAGGGAAATCGGAGAGTTCTTGATGGTTTCTACCGCGGTTTGGAGATGTATATTTTCTATGGGAATGAGAGACATGGAATGTGCAATGATTTTTCTTCTATATGGGATCAATGGAAGTTCTTGACTTGTTGAGTGGGTAGATTTGTATGGCTCGGAAGGGAGATAAAAGTTTTCATGTTATCTTTTGATGGTATGGTATATGCGGCATGTGGTAGAGGACCGAGACTGGCGTATGCTAGGTTACAGTTTAGTTCTGATAGGAAGTTCATAAAACTCCTAGGAAATGGGTAGCCTCAGATAATCAAGGAAATGATACAGCTAATTGAAAGTTATTTGACGAGAGTATACGTCTCAGGAAAAGGTAATTTGATTAAATTGATGATACTTAGGTAGTATTGCGACGTTTTCTTGTTAGGTCGACTGCTAATATCTGAGTTTGTTTGATGGCTGTTGGGAATTTTAGAATATTTTTCGTGGAATAATTGGGTACTTGAGGCGTAATATGCATTCGTACGACGGAGTTTGGGATCAGGCATGGTGATTTGTGTGCTATATGAAGTTGGAGACAGGAAGTTCTCATGTACAGACTATGTAGCTGTGGAGCGTGTGTATCGGCATCGTTTAGCTGCTATTGGGATTTGAAGGCCCGAGTGGATCTTTCTTTGCTTTATATGTTAGGTTTTGGATATGATGTTGGGGTGTAGACTGGCTGTCTCGGTGTTGGGTTATTCTAGACTATTGTGCTATGGGCGATGCCGGAAAATGCCACGGGTTGAGTGGCGAGGTGCATCGAATTATGTTCTAGCAGAGTGGTTTGTATTCCAAAGACCAGCGGATGGCTGGGGAGGACTGCTTTTCTTAATTGGGGCTTCGTGATGGATGTCAGTGCACAGGTTTCTACCATTGGTTCAGTCCTAGTGTTGAGGGACTTTTCGGATGTGTCTTTTGTGACCGGGCACGTCGCCGGGCGAGGTTGTGGAATTCGATATTGATTTGGTGCCTGGCACTGTAATGTACGGCTTTGGTAGGAGTTATAGTAGTGGAAGGAGCAGCTTCATGCTTTCTTGTTAATGAGTTCGTTGGTAGGCCGATGTGGATACGTGTTAGCTTGAATTGGCTTGGTTTGCCCCGAATTGTAATTATTGATCTTGTTAGTGATCTAAGGAGAGCTATGAGTTGTTTTTCGGTGTTGTGACACCTTATGAATTGTTGGTTATGGGCAAATATGGTGCGGTTCTATTGGGAATTCATAGAAAAAGTTGAGCGGGAAGAGTAATTGGGTGTTGCTCGGTAAATAGAGTATTGGTTATGACCTATCGGGTTGCGTGTCGTATGTTATTTGTTTCACCGTGGGTGTAATGAATTTCTTTGGTTTCAGACATCAAATGGTGTGTGGCTGTCGATTTTGAGCATAGTGACTTGAGGTGTTTCATGTGTAATAGTGTTTGGATAGGATCACGCATTGTGGAGAGGCCACGTGGAGATATGACCTTTACGGGTAGATTCAGGTGTTCTATTTCTACGATGTGAGACGGGGTCTCAGCCTTGTGTTGTGATGGTACTGATGAACTTGAGCTACAACTCTTTCGTTTGAGTCATCTTTCATGATTTGAGTATGTTCAGACCATTCCTTATTGGTACGCGTATTATGCAAGCTGTGACTTAGGCCTGTATTGAGGTGTCATATCACCAGAGTGGTGTGTTAGATTCGAGGTGATCATTGGGGTCACTAATGAATACGAACGAATTTGATTTCAGCTGGTCGGAAGGATAATATCGAGGTTCGGCTCGGAATCTACTGTGGTATTAGTCAAAAGGGAAGTGGCTTCATGAATGGTTGATCTAAGAAATGGATTACAGTTCATTGTGTGTTTCATTTATCGTTGGTAGTATATGAAAGTGTTGGAATAAGACCTTAGTTGATAAGAGATCTTCCACCGATATTCGGGTGTTGTGGGCAACTACTGTGAATAGAAGTTATCGTTTCGAGTGTTTAGGATTATGTAGAATATCATATGATTGCTCCTAAGGTTGCAGGTATGGGTTATGACAGCTAGTTCGGGCTTATTCTGAATATAGATGTGAGGTTCTGATTTTTGTGTGTTATTTCGGAAAGTGCAATGTGGTTCTATGGTTTATGGACTAGACAGATTGTGGAATTTCAGCTATGTTGTGTTATCGGACCTATGCGAGAAAGGGTGATGTGGGATCCCCCGGGTATATGCTTGGTAAGGTCATTTAGCTATTGGTTGGATTCTAGGACAACTCTGGGTACACTCGAGGACGAGCGTTTGTTTAGGTTGGGGAGGATGTGACGACCTGTCGTCTCATGAGTTACCACTCCGTTTTCCCCATTTTATGCTTCTTCATGTTTCATTATCAGTACTTGGTGTGTTGGAGTCGATTTGGGTTGGTTTTGGTAGAAAATGAGACACTTAGTCTCTTTAAGGAAGGCTTGTTTTGAAAAAGTCAACCGGATGTTGACTTATGAGTTATAGGGCTCGGATGTGATTTCCGGTGATTCGATTAGCTTTGGGGGATGATTTGTGACTTAGGAGTGTGATCGGATTTTATTTTGGAGGTCCGGTGTAGAATTAGGCTTGAATTAGCGAAGTTAGCATTTTGGCGACTTCCGGTTGATAGGTGAGAATTTGATCCGAGGGTCGGAATGGAATTTTGAGAATTTCAGTAGCTTCGTTAGGTGATTTGGGATGTGTGTGCAAAATTTCAGATGATTCAGAGGTGATTTGGTTGAGTTTCTGATCGAATGCGAATTTCGGAAGAATTTGAAGAACTTAGGCTTGAATTTGATGTAATATGATGGTTTTAATGTTAATCGTGGTGTTTTTATGATTGGAACAAGTTCGAATGATGTTTTAGGATGTATTGGTATTTTTGGTTGAGGTCCCGGGGGCCTCGAGGTGAGTTCGGATGGTTAAACGGAGAGTTTTGGAATTTTTCATGTTGCTAAGTCTGCTGCTTCTGGTATGTTTTCGCTTCTGAGGAATTTGGACCGCAGAAGCGGTATCGCTTATGCGATTGGGGAACCGCAAAAGCGATTTGGACTTGAGTTGGGTTTTTCGCAGAAGCGAAAGTTTGGGCCGCAGAAGCGGTCCTGCTGGTGCGATTTCTGGGCGGCAGAAGCGGTCGAGGCCTTTAAGTGGAAAACCGCAGAAGCGGTCCCGCATAAGCGGGATCGGAATGGGCAGAGAAGGTTTTTAAGATAACATTTCATCCGCGAGCTAAGGGTATTTTTCCTCCATTGTTGAACATCTTGAGAGCTTTTTGGGAGCAATTGAAGAGGGATTCGAAGTGAATGATTTGGAGGCAAGATTTTTGAATTCCATACTCGTTTTTATTGTGAAATTCACCTAGAAATTCATGGAAATTAAGCCTAAAATTGATGAACTAGGGCTTGAGTTTTTGATATTTCAAATTGAGATTTGATGGGTCATTTGAGCTCGGATTTGAGAGTTCTTGGTATGTATGAACTCGTGGCGAGATAAGAAATCCGGTGATGTTAATTTTTTGATTTTTCGAGAAGTGGGCCTAGGGCTCGGGTTTTGCTAATTTCGAGATTCTTGATATTGTTTGATTATTTTCAATTGGGTATTGTTCCCTTAGCATATTGTGATGTATTCGCTCTGATTTTGGTTAGATTCAATGCGCGTGGAGGCCGATTTGAGGGGCAAAGGCGTCGGGAGCTAGAGATTTCACCGGTTCGAGGTGAGTAATGATTGTAAATGATATTCTGAGGGTTTGAAACCCCGGACTTTCACATCATAGTGCTATATTAAGGTGACTTGCATGCCGGATAGCGAGTGTGGGATAGAGCACCGCTGGGGATTGTGACTCGGTCCATCCCGATTGATGAATTTACTGCGTACTTGACTGAAATTACTTGTTATCATCATATTTTGGGCTGATCGCTATATTTGGGCTTCGTGCCAATTATTTGAACCCTTCGGGGATGTTTATTGATAATCCCTCACCGATTTAATTATGTATTTGAACTCAGTCATGTATTTTCTTCTGTTTTAAAAACTCATCCAAGTTATTATGCCTTAAATACTAGAAATGATATTTCCATAAAATGTTTTGGGTTGAGAATCATACTTTATTGTTGCCCGAGTGGCTTACGTGATTTTGTTGACAGAGTATGGCCGAGGGCCTGCATTGTTAGGATACTTATGGATCGGGCTGCACGCCGCAGCTGTACTATATTGATATTGAGGCCGAGAGCCTGGTTGATGCCACGAGATGGCTTGATATTGCGCTTGGGCTGCAGTAGCCCCTCCAGAGTCTATACACACCCCTAGTGAGCGCCGTCGACGTTAAATGGATCGGGCTGCACGCCGCAGCAGTATATGGATCGGGCTGCATGCCGTAGCGGTACCGGTACTGTTTGTTGTGTTTACCTTATTTCATTTGTCTGCTATTATATGCTATTGTGCTTCTTCTTGCAATATTCACCTATTGTTCTGGTATTATTTAATAACCGAGTGTGGTGCCTGAGAGGCAGACTTCTCTGCTTATCTGCACTATTTGTTTCTATATTCATTTGTATAATTGTTGAAAAAGTCATTTTCAAAAGAGGTTTTAAACTGAGCTAAGGTATTTCTAAAGGTTTTACAGCTTCACTACTTTCTCCCAAAGGGTTTTTCACTACTCCTGTATAGCATGATGGTTTGCTTTACGTGATTTCTCACTGCTCAGTTGTTATTTACTTTTATTACTTGCTGAGTTGGAGTACTCACTTTACTCCCTGCACCTCGCGTGCAGTTCTAGGTATTTATTCACCTGGTAGCGGGTATTGGCTGCGTGGAGGCAGGGTTGTAGACGTTTTAGAGAGGTGACTGCCTGCGTTCGCAGCACCGCTATTTTTCTATTTTATTCATTGTTCTTGATCAGTGTATTTCTAGACTGTAAAATGGGAATTTCATTCTTAGAGATGCTCGTGACTTGTGACACTCCGGTCGGGTTGTAATTACATTAACTAATCTCATTAAATCATTTTCGAACTGTTATTGAACTGATTAACTACTTAAAAGTGGTGTTCTGAAATGGTCTGGCTGGCATTGTCTTTACGAGAGGCGCCATCATGACGGAACGGGTTTGGGTCGTGATATAGTCTACCTCGATTCTCGTGCCAATTAATCTTGATACTTACTTTTGATGCCATTACTTGTGAAATTTTAGTCAAGCTAGGCTCTTGAATCACTCAATTTGACCTTATATTGAAGGAGATATGATAGTTTCAATATTTGAAAATAGTGTAGACATTTAAATATGAATTCTGTGGCAATTTCGTAATTAATCTGTAAAATCTGGCAACCCTAAATGACCATAAAATCCTCATACGATGCACAAATTCGATGATTCTTTTTGCTATGGCTGGGTAATTAAGATACGGATCTAATGCTTCAATAAAAACAGAAATCGGAGCTCATTTTCCTAATGTAGTACCATTTATGCTTGAAAAACAACGTCGAAACATAAAAAGCAAATGCAACACAATCCAAACCTATCCGAAACTCACCCGAGCCCCTCGGGACCCTGTTCGAACATATCATCAAGTCTTATATCATAACCTGGACCTACTTGAGGCCTCAAAACACACATAACAATATCAAAACGACGTATCACACTTAAATCGAAATCAATGAACTTGAAACTTCAAACTTCCACAACCGATGCCAAAATATATCAAATCATGCCTGATTCACCTCAAATTTTGTATGGAAGTCACATTTGACATTATGGACCTGTTACTTTCAGAATCAGAATTCGACCCTGATATCAAAAAGTCCATTCCCTATCAAACTTTCCAAAATTTCAACTTTCGCTATTTCAAGCCAAATTCTACAACGGACCTATAAATTACAATCCAGATGCGCTCCCAAGTCCAAAATCATCCAACGGAGCTAACGAAGCTATCGGAAATCCAATCCGAGGTCAAATTCTAAAAAGTCAAAACTTAGTCAAGCCTTTCTAATTTAAAGCTTTTAGCTAAGAATCATTCTTCCAAATCAATTCCGAATAACCTGAAAACCAAACCTATGATTCACGTAAGTCATAATACTTCCTATAGAGCTACTCATGCCCTCAAATAATCGAGTGAAGTGCAATTTCTCAAAATGACCGATCGGGTCGTTACATTCTCCCCGACACATATGTTTGTCTTCGAACGTGCTCAGAGTTGTTCCAAAAGCCATCAACTCGATGTATAATCTCACTATGCGTATACCCGGGGGTGATCCCACATCTCCCTATTCCATATAGGTCTGATAATGCAACATGACTGAAATTTCTTCATCCAACCTAGTCCATAAGCCTTAGGGCGATTTCCAACATTCGGAATCTTCTATAAGATCAGAACCTCGCATATACAAACTATATAAGTCCGAAGAAGCTGTATCAAAACGTATCCGTAACCCAAGGTGTAATCACATGATATACCACATAACTCAAACTCTCATGGCGATAACTCCTAATCACAATAACTGCTCAAAATAACCCAATATCGGTAATACACCTCTTAACAAACAAAGCCACGTTCTAACACTTTCATATACTGACAATGATGAAAGAAACACGCAAAAACTCATAACCATTCATCAGATCAACAAGTCATGGAGCTCCCTCTTCTCCGACAGGAACTATAGTAGATTTCTAAGTCGACTTCCGATATTATCCTTCCAACCATGCTGTAACCAATTCTGATAGTATTCATTGTAGGGCCAATGACCTCATCTCATCCACACGACCACTCTGATGACATGACACATCAATACAATCCAAAGCCACAACCTGTGCAGCTCTTGCACCTAATAGCAACATCCCAAATGTACTCAAATCATGAAATAAAATGACTCAAACGAGAGGACTGTCCCGCAAGCTTAACAAGTACTACCACAACGAAATATTGAAAATCCATCATACCCCGTAGGACCATCATACGAATCTAACACAAAGGTTCATACCTCAACATAATTTCTCTGCAATTTGTGCCCTATCCAAACACTAATCCATGGCATATACCTCAAGCCACCTTGCTCAAAATCAATTACCATGCACAAAGACATCAAGTACTCAAAGTGCATTACCATAAGATAATACCACACAAAACCCGAAAGATCATAACCAATACACCATCAACCAAGCAATACCCAATAATCTTCCTGGATAAATTCCGTTATAAGATGCCAATAGAACTCACCATATGTGCATATAACAAACAAATCATAACCCTTCTTATCATAGAAGAGTAGCTTATAGATCACTCCAGAACATGAATAAGCTCAACAATAATCGAATGGCACATCCCACAATAATAGCAGTTCGGAGTCAAAAAAGCCAACCCGATGCAGAACACACATCCATATTAGCATACCAATGAACCCCTTATCAAGGAGTTCCTTAAGCTGCTCCTTCAACTCCTTTTGCTCCTTCGGTTCCATACGATACGGTGTAATAGAAATGGGATGAGTGCCTGGAACCAAATTAGTACCGAAATCAATATTCTCATCTGGTAGCATGCCGATAGGTCTGTAGGAAACACATTCAGAAAGCCCCTCACCACCGGAACTGAAGCAATGGTAGGAGTCTCCTCACTAACATCCCTTACAAAGGCCAAATAAGAAAGACAACCCTACCCAACCATCCGCTGGGTCCTTAAAAATGAAAACACTTAACTAGGAACATAATCCACCGAACCTCGCCACTTAATACGTGGCATCCCCGACATTAACAACATCGCCGTCTTAGCATAACAGTCCAGAATAACATGACATGGAGATAACCAATCCGTAACCAATGTCACATCAAAATCTACCATACTAAGAAACAAAGATCCACTTGAATCTCCAAACCCCTAATAGTCACCACACAAGACCGATATACGTGGTCTACAACCACTACATAATCTATTTGTGAGAACTCCCTGTCCCCGAATCCATAAAGAACACGAATCACTATATTCGGTCCTAACTCCACTACTCAGATACCTAACACACCTCTAATACTCGATCATTCCATAAGGAATACTTCTATAATCCTTCCGTGCCACAAAGCAACTTGGATATCAGCAGTCAATCAAACAAAGGAATGCCGCAATACTAATGAAGAATCCATGACTCACATACATCGCCCTTTCTAAAATGTTTACCCTCATCAAGCCGCACCATTTCGTAATATCATTTTCCTAGTCATCTGAAACTGCCTATGCTACCTAAGAATTTATGACCTTCCTTTTAGAACTAAACCATGACCTTACATATGCAAATCTCAACCCTACACAACATACCGCATATTCCATGCCGTCTTATGACAAATATGAGAACTTCATAATCCATTACGAGCGACAAACAACTACGTACTGCACTAGCCAAGAATTTTCCATTTGATCCAATCTAGAAGAAAATTGCTATACATCACATGCTCCTCATGCCAGTAGTAAATATGCAACTCTAACCGTGGTAGAAACCATCAAGAAATTTCTGAAAATTTGCACAAAACCACCCCTTAAGGATTAAATCCTTCTAACTTAACCAAGCTATGCAGGTCACCAAAAACCCAAGATCATTGCCATGAAACACCTGTAGAAACTCATTACCTCTTAAACACCCAAACAACTAATGATACCCATTACCATGCCGATCCAACTTACTACTAAGCTGTCCTATCTATCCGAGTTCCTTTTGAATTGCATTCACATTGATACTTCTTGTTGCCATAATACCTCAATCCTCAACTCAAACTCACCACACGAGACTCAAACATGAAACTGCACTGCTCTAAGGCTCATAAGCTATTGGATATTCTCGTAAATATCCCCAAAATTACCATATCCAAAATACTTACCCTGAAAAGGCTTTTTGTGAACCTAAAGCAATGACCTTCACCTTTCTCATACTGATATGTAGAATCTATGCCGATATAGAAATGCCACAAGTCTTGACACCCTCCAATGTAAACCTCAGTTTCTAGCCAAATATATATCCTGAAGATCCCCATTTGTTACATATAAATCTTTAATCCATTAGAACCATCCTCGAGAGTCATCCACGCTACTCAAGCTTCAATTAAACTGATCTAGCGCGCCGAATGACTTGTGCCCCATTAGCACTCCAACACCCTAGGAAGTAACCCCACCTTAATGCAACCAAACGAATTCCTGCTCCATGCACATTACGTCCTTCACCAATAACACTCAAGTCATTCTGTGATTCTCATACACCCACAAAGCCACAACTGATTCACCAGCATACCTCAAACTGAAACTGATACGACACTTAGTCGTGCAACCAACTTATCAATAGCAGACTACCCCACTTAGCTCAAAGCCATAGATCAAAACACACAAAAACTCACAATGTCCATACTCTATTACTGCCATAATATCATAGTGAGATTTAACTAAATCCTTCATAAGCTCGTGTAACACAAACCATCTAGTACTTCAAATCATCTACAAATCTCCCATTTCCCCTCGTAACAATCAAAACAACTCTAATGTGTGATCCAAGCTCAATCTGCAGTACATATAGTTCATTGGTAAATGAGGACTCACTACAAAACAACCTAGGGATTACACGCCCTCAGGACACCCCGCAAGAGACAACCCATCTGCTTCATCTCAAACTAGCATCTCTTTATACTATTCCAACGTCATAAACATCCTGCAATCACTTAATCTTCCTGAGTCTGAACTCATATCATGACATGAAATCTACTTCATTCCCAATTAAACAACATGAAAAGATCCTTCAATACACCCAAACTCGGGGCTATACATCAAATCAAGATGGAAATCAAGCACTAAATAGTTCTTTTTACCCTCAAGAAGACCCTTTTCGTCATATCCAAATCATATGAACACACCTCGCAGTCACATCATACTAAGCACATAGCCATCCAGCCATCACTACCATTAATAGGGACACTACTGAACATATAAATCCAAAAGCATGCGCTCACAAAATCAACACCTCAGTGCTTAATCTATAGGCAAAGCCCGACCCCAAGTCCTCCAGACTAGACCAATATCAACACATAGAAATCATATCTCGCCTCTCGTTTAGGGACTCACAAGCCATTGATTCACAACTGATACCAAGCGCTCATGCACGCATACGAACACATGGAAGAAATTTCAAGAGTTACATTTCAAGGTGAATCAATGTCGCATGATAAGAATTAAAGAATGTTTCCTAAAGGTTCTGCAGTCTCTCAAAGATAAGTACAGACATCTCCGTACCGATCCACGAGACTCTACTAAACCTGGTCATGACTCGTGAGACCTACGTAACCTAGGCTCTAATACCAACTTGTCACGACACAAAACTAACCCTGCCTTGATGGTGCCCAATGTGGTACTAGGCAAGATGACACACCACCAAAACCAATCAATATTTTCATTTTTAAGACAAAACCAAAGCTATTTAACAGTAAACCTGCATAATGAGTTTAAATCAACACAACAATGCAAAAGGAAAGCCCGACATCGGGGTGTCACTAATCATGAGCATATGCTATAACCGTTTGACAACATCACGACTAACATAGCCTGGAAATAACTGAATACAACTAAGGGAGGATAAGGAGGGAGAAAAGCAGCGCTGCGATCGCCAAGCAGCTATCTTTCTAACTTCGATAAACCTGCCACTGAGCAATCAACACCCGCTACGGGGTTCAGAAATACCTGAATCTGCACACAAGGTATAGGGAATAATGTTAGTACACCAACTTAGTAAGTAATAAAAGTAAATAAAGACTGAGCAGTAAGAAAACTCATAATCCACGTCATAACACCACAACAATTGCAAGATGTTTCCAAAACATCATATAAATCAAGTCATCTCGTTAAATATCAAATTTCAATAAAAATCCTTTAAAACTGTCAATTCAACAATTTTTCATAATAAAGTGATGAAATAGTGAAAACATAATCATCGCCTCGGGCAAAACTCAGTCGTATACAGCCCCTCGGGCAACATATAACACAAAAAGCCCCTCGGGCAAGACATGTATCATAAACCGCCCTGCGAGCATAATATCAAATGAACCAGCCCCTCTGGCAACCTCACAATCACTCCTAATCAGCCCCTAAGGCATAACATGAATCAAGATCTGCCCCTCAGGCAACATTGTATCACTCACTCTGGGTATTCGTGCTCACTAGGGGTGTTCAGACTGCGGAGGGGCTCCTATATCCCAAGCGTTATAACAAGCCATCTCGTGGCATAAATCAGTCAGGTCCTCAACCTCACAATATCATAAATCAGTAACAACCTGCTAAAGCGTGCAACCCGATCCCATAATATCCTCACAACACAGGTCCTCAGCCTCACTAAGTTAGAAACCTCTCAAGCCACTCGGGCTAATAATAAAACATGGCGTTCAACCTAAAATATCATTTATAGTATCAAAACTGCGTAAATAAGGCTGAGTTATGAAATTAGTAAAATATAGTATGACTGAGTACAAATATTAAGTCAAAACAGTAAGGAATAATAGTAAAAAGCACCTAAGGGTCCAAACAGTTGGCAAGAAGCCCAAATATGACATCCAGTCCAAAGCACAGAAATACTTCCCAAAACATAATAGTATCAAATAGTTTTCAATCAAGTACGCAACTTAATAGTCGTATGGAACGGACCAAGTCACAATCCCCAGTGGTGCATGCTTCCATGCTCGTCATCTAGCATGTACGTCCCCTAAAAGTAGTGAAACAATATGAAATCCAGGGTTTCACACCCTCAGGACAAGATTTACAATCATTACTTACCTTAAACAAGCCAATTCCATTACCGAGCAAGCCAAGCGAAGCTCCAAAAATGCCATCTTGCGTGTTCGGATCTCGGAACAGCTCGAAACTAACCAAAAACAACTCAAATATATCAAACAATGCTAAAGAAACCAATCCCAATTGAAAAAGGTTGAATCTTTAATCAAAAGCCCAAAATGAGACAAAAGCCCAACCCGAGCCCGTATCTCGGAACCCAACAAAACTCACAAAATCTGACAATTCATTCAATTATGAGTCCAACCATACTGGTTCATCCAATTCCGACTCCAAATCGATGTTCAAAACGTAAAAATTCACATTATGAAACTTTAGGCAAAACCCCCCAAATTTCACTTTTAAATCATTAATCAAATGCCAAAAACAAAGATGAATTCATGAAATATAACCAAAACCGAGTAGAGAACACTTACTCCAACACATATGGTGAAATTTGCCTCCAAAATCGCCCAAATCTGAGCTCCCCAACTCAAAATATGACCAAATGAACAAACCTTTATTTTATATATTTTCTGCCAGTTATTCTACCTTGATTCTCGTGCCAAATTATCCTGAAACTTGCTTTGAAGCCTAAAATGGATTCATTGTGAAATTTTAGTCAAGTTAGGTTCTTGAATCATTCCATTTGACCTCATACTAAAGGAGATATGATGGTTTCAATATTTGAAAATAGTGCAGATTTTTAAATACGAATTCAGTGGCAATTTTGTAATTAATCTGAAAAATCTGGCAATCTAATTCTTAGTAAAATGATCATAAAATCCTCATACGATACCCAAATTCTATGATTCTTTTTTCTATGGCTTCGTAATTACGATATGTATCTAATGTTTCAATAAAAATAGAAATAGGACCGCATTTGCTTAATTTAGTAACATTGATGCTTGAAAAACAACGTCGAAACATAAAAATCAAGCACAACACAACCTAAACCTATCGGAAACTCACTCAAGCCCCTCGGGACCCTGTTCGAACATACAAAATGTCTCATATCATAACACGGACCTACTTGAGGCTTCAAAACACACATAAGAACATCAAAATGACGAATCACACCTCAATTTGAAATCAATGAACTTGAAACTTCAAACTTCCACAACTGTTGCCGAAATCTATCAAATCATGCCCGATTGACCTCAAATTTAGTACGCAAGTCACATTTGATATTATGGACCTGCTCCAACTTTCGGAATCAAAATATGACCCTGATATCAAAAAGTCCACTCCCGATCAAACTTTCCATAATTCCAATTTTGCTATTTCAAGTCAAATTTTACTATGGACCTCCAAATTACAATCCGGATGAACTCACAATCATTCAACGAAGATAAGGGAACCATCAGAAATCCAATCCGAGGTCAAATTCTAAAAATTCAAGACTTAGTCAACCCTTTCAAATTTAAAGCTTCTAGCTGAGAATCATTCTTCCAAATAACCTGAAAACCAAAACCGACGGTTCACATAAGTCATATACTTCCTACGGAGCTACTCATGCCCTAAAACAACCGAGCGAAGTATAATTGCTCAAAATGACCAATCAGTTCGTTACACGACCCTTCTTCGGACCAGCGCATAGTGAAAGCTTAGTGCACCAGACTGCCTTTTTTTAGGCTTTTATTTTTCAAGGAATTGTAGGACCAACCTTCATTTTCAAATTTTTAAAAGACAAAAATTATCAATTTTTTTATTCTTATTATTTAAAAAGTATTTAATATTTGAAATAAAAGTATGTCATATAAAATATTTAACTAAATATGGTTTTTCAAAAAAATAAGTTCAAACTAAATGTGATAATTTTGAATTCAAAATTACATTACTCAAACCACAATAATTTTTATAAGATATTTCAAATGATATGATGTTCTTGCTGAAATTAAATCAGCAACATGATTACTTGTGGAGTTGAGCAGATGAAATTAAAGGAGTGAAACTTAGTTTATTTAAGTTGAATATAAGGATTGATGATTGAGAACTTCTATAGGGTAAAGTTTCATCATTTATTGAGTTACCTGTATAGAATCAATGTTATCAATTTCAGAAGCTTAAATTTTTATTTTATGAGTCAATCATTGTTTTTAATATAATATTTAGTTTTTAAAAAAATTATTCATCGAGATAAGGCACACATGCAACTGTCACTAGCCCAGTTCGCCTTCCGTGAACTATCGTGACGACACCTAGTCTCTACAACTAGGTAAGCCTAGCAATTTGCAAAAAAAAGGAACCGAAATATAAAACCAACCAAAAACAGCGAAATGAACATAAATAAAACATTTAAGATTCCACTCGGCATATACAATATAAACTCTCAAACTGAAACAACTCCAAAAATCCGAAATCTCATGAAATCACAAGCTAAGGATGCTACATAGTGCTCTAGCTCCAGAAAGTCTAAATCAAAGTAAATAAAGAAGGCTATAACTACAAGAGATAATAGAGAGGGATTCCTCGGTCAGCGGACGCGGCAGATATACCTCGAAGTCTCTGAAGAATCGCTTCGCCCCAAGGATGGTAAGGCTGAGCCGAATAACCTAGATCTACACATGAAAAACATGCGCAGAAAGGGCTTGAGGACACCACAACGGTACTCAGTAAGTACCAAGTCTAACCTCGATTGGGTAGTAACGAAGAAAGTCAGGGCCCTACTGATTATAGATGAAAAACAAGGTAATATAGTATAGAATACGACAATATAATTTAAGTGCTAACAGTCTATAACAAATAAAAAGACATAAAGAATATAACTCAGTACACATATATAGCAACGGGTGATCTCCCGGGGTACCGTCCCGTAGTCCGGATCATAAAAGTGCAGGGAAAGCTCCCGGAATACCAATCCGTAGTCCTAATGTAAATATCCAGTACTTGTGATCTATCGGGTGCTTTCCCGTAGTCCCAAATATAAATGTGCAGGGGGATCTACCGGAATATCGATCCGTAGTCCCAAAGTAAACAAACAAGGGGATCTCCCGGGATACCATCCCGTAGTCCCAAAGTAAACACACAGAAGTAACACGAAGAATATTTAATTCAATAAAATTTCATTCCAAGGTAAAACAGGTATTTCTAACCTAGTATGCTGCATATAATCCAAATAAATCAGTTTGAACAAGTAAGGCAATTAAGTCACTTAGACATGCTTCCCTAAACTAACAGTAGGCTTAATTGGCAAGTAATGTACAACAAAGAAGAAAAACACAGTTATAGTTAATTAATGAAAATAGGATTTTCAGCAATTAGCACATGTACGCACTCGCCACCTCATGTACAATGCATTCCATATCACAAGAATACCAAATTTTAAGGGGAGTTCCCCACACAAGATTAGAGAAGCCACTTACCTCGAACCCGCTCAATCAACTCAATACCACGTTCTTGCAATGGCTATCCGATTCCAAATGGCCCAAATCTATTCAAAGCAATTGCATAATGTAAATATAACTTCAAGTAACTAATTCAACTAATTAATTCAAAGCTAATACGCGAAATTAGGAAAATCACCCAAAAAGCCCCCCGGCCCCATGTCTTGGAATCGAGTAGAATTTAAAAATTCGGAATCCTCACACTCTCACGAGTTCATATCTACAGAAATTATTCCAATCCAACATCAAAATCTTGATCAAAACTCCAAAATTATGCCTAAGAACGTTTCCAATCTTTCTCCAAATTTTCACCATAAATTCGAATTTAAAGGATGAATTTGAGCATAGATTCGTGGAATTAATCAAAACCAAGTAAGAATTACTTACCCATAACACCCAGGTGATAATCTCTTCCAAAATTGCCAATCTCGATTTCCCAAGTCAATTTTGAAGGTTTTGAGACTAAACCCTCATTTCTGGCCTCTTTTCCTGACCAGTGGAACCACAGCTGCGGCCCTGGTGCGGTCCCGCTTCTGCGGTGACAATGTCACACCTGTTACTTTTTATTAATCCACAATTCTGCAACTACGACTCCATTACCGCACCTGCAATCTCGCAGGTGCATTCGACTTCTTGCACCTGCGGCTTATGGAGCCTGGGCCACATTTTGCTTCTGTGGTCACCAAGCCGCTTCTGCGGCACCGCACCTGCGATCCCACACATGCAAGTGCGGTTATGATAGGTTCAGCCAATTTCAGATTTCTCCTAAGTCCAATTGAACATCTGTTAAGCACTCGAAACTCACTTGAGGCACCTAGGACGTCAACTAAACAAGCCAACTAGTCCTAAAACATCATACGGACTTATTCCAACCCTCGAATCATATCAAACAATGCTAATACCGCAAATCGCTCCCCAATCCAAGACTAAGGATTCCCAAAACTTCCTAATTCCTCTTTCAGTAAAAAATTCTATCAAACTTCGCCCAAATGACTTGAAATTTTGCACACACGTCACATGCAAACTACAGAGCGACTCCAATTCTTGGAATTCCATTCCGACCCCTAGATCAAAATCTCACTATCGAACCGAAAAGTTCAAAAATTCAAATTTCGGCATTTCAAGCCTAAATAAGCTACGAACCTCCAAAACACAATCCAAACACGCCCCTAATCCCGAAAACACCTAACGGAGCTAATAGAACCGACATAATTTCATTCCAAGGTTGTCTTCACACTGCTCTGATTATGGTCCAAATTCTAAAGCTTAAACTCTTATTTAGGGACTAAGTGTCCCAAAACACTCCGAAATCTAAAACGAACCTTCCCGGCAACTTAAAATAGCAGAAACAAACACGGGGAATGCAGTTAATAGGGGATCGAGGTGTTAATTCTTAAAACGACCAACCGGGTCGTTATATCCTCCCCCTCTTAAAACCTTCATTCGTCCTCGAACGAGCATAGAGACATACCTGAAGTAGTAAGAAGATGAGGGTAATGGCTGCACATATCCTACTCGGTCTCCCAAGTTTCCTTCTTGACCGGCTGACTTCTCTACTGAACCTTCACGGATGCAATGTTCTTTGACCTCAGCTTCCGAACCTGCTTGTCCAATATTTCCACCGGCTCCTCAACATAAGATAGATCCTTGTACAACTAGACTGAACTGAAATCTAACACGTGTGACGGATCGCCGTGATACTTCTAGAGTATCGAAACATGAAATACCGGATGAACTCCTGCGAAGCTAGGAGGTAAGGAAAGCTCATAAGCCACCTCCCCAACACATCTCAATATCTCAAAAGGACCAATAAACTTCGGACTCAACTTCCCTTTCTTCCCAAACTTCATAACGCCCTTTATAGGCAAAACCCAAAGCAAGACCCGCTCTCCAACCATATAGGAAACATTACGAACCTTCCGATCCACGTAACCCTTCTATCTGGACTGGGCTATATGGAGTCTATCCTGAATCCCATTAACCTTCTCCAAAGCATCCTGAACCAAGTCTGTGCCCAATAATCTAGCCTCACCTGGGTCAAACCAAACCACCGGGGATCTACACCGCCTACCATATAAAGCCTCATACCGTGCCATCTAAATGCTGGACTGATAACTATTGTTTTAGGCAAAATCTGCTAGTGGCAAGAACTGATCCCAAGAACCTCCAAACTCCATCACACACGCACAGAGCATATCCTCAAGAATCTGAATAGTGCACTCAGACTGTCCGTCTGTCTGGGGGTGAAATGTTGTGCTCAACTCCACCAGAGTGCCTAACTCATGTTGTACGGCCCTATAGAACCGTGATGTGAACTGAGTACCTCTGTCTGGAATGATGTAGACTGGAATACCATACAGACGAACAATCTCCCAGATGTAAATCTCTGCCAACCGCATTGAAGAATAGGTAGTACAGAATCACCCAAATGGCATCGAACTTCTTCAAAGTTCGTAGGAGTCCAACTACGAAGTCCATGGTGATCCGCTCTCACTTCCACTCTGAAATCTCTATCTACTGAAGCAACTCACCCGGTCTCTAGTGCTCATACTTTACCTGATGACAATTGAGGCACCGAGCTATGAACCCAACTATATCCTTCCTCATCTACCTCCACCAATAGTGCTGTCTCAAATTTTGGTACATTTTCGCAACACTCGAATTGATGGAATACCGAGAACTATGGGCCTCCTCTAGAATCAACTCCCAAAGCCTATCAACATTGGGTACACATGCCCGACCCTTTATCCTTAATACACCGTCATTACCAATTGTCATATCTCTAGCATTTCCGTGCACAACCTTGTCCTTGAGGAAAAGCAAATGAGGGTCATCATACTGACGCTCCCTGATACGATCAAATAAGGAAGACCGAGAAACCATGCAAGCTAGAACCAGACTAGGCTCCAAAAGGTCCAATCTCACGAACTGGCTACCTAAGGCCTGAACATCCATCACCATGGGCCTCTCCACTGTTGGTAAATAAGCCAAACTCCCTCAAACTCTCCGCATGACGACTCAAAGAATTGGCCACCACATTGGCCTTGCCCGAGTGATACAAAATAGTGATATCATAGTCCTTGAGCAGCTCTAACCACCTCCTCAGGCGCAAATTAAGATCCCTTTGCTTGAATAGGTGCTGAAAGCTCCAGTGATTAGTATAAATCTCACAAGGAACACCGTACAAATAATGACGCCAGATCTTCAAGGCATGAAAAATAGCAACTAACTTGAGATCATGGATAAGATAATTCTTCTCATGTGCCTTCAATTGCCTTGACGCGTACGCAATCACCCTACCGTCCTGCATCAATACCAGTCTAAGGCCAAGCCTCGAGGTATCATAATAGACAGTATAAGACCCCAAACCTGTAGGCAATATCAATACTGGGGCTTTAGTCAAAGTTGTCTTGAACTTCTGGAAGCTCGCCTCACACTCTTCCGTCGACTGGAATGGAGCACCCTTCTGGATCAGCCTGGTCATAGGTGCTACAATAGATGAAAATCCCTCGACAAATCGATGTTAATAACCCGCCAAGCCAAGAAAATTACGGATCTCTGTAGCCGAGGATGGTCTGGGACAACTCTGCACCGCTTTCACTTTCTTCGGATCCACCCATATACCCTTACTCGATACTATATGACCCAAGAAAGCCACGAAATCTAAACAAAACTCACATTTAGAGAACTTTGCATATAATTTCTTTTCCCTCAAAGTCTGAAGCATTGTCCTCAGGTGCTGATCATGATCTTCCCGACTTCGAGAATACACCAGAATATCATCAATAAAGACAATGTGGAATGAGTCAAGATATGGCCAGAACACACTGTGCATCAAATGTATGAAGGCTGCAGGGGCATTGGTCAGCCCAAATGATATAACAAGGAACTCGTAGTGACCATATCGACTCCTGAAAGTAGTCTTCGGGATATCTGGCTCCTAAATCTTCAACTGATGGTAACCGGAATGCAAGTCGATCTTAGAAAACACTTGTGCACCCTGTAATTGGTCAAACAGATCATCAGTATGAGGCAATGGATACCGGTTCTTCACTGTAACTTTATTCAACTGGCGATAATCAATGCACATACGCATAGAACCATCATTTTTCTTCACAAACAAGATAGGAGCACCGCAAGGTGATACACTGGGCCAAATAAAAATTTTGTCAAGCAATTCATGCAACTACTCCTGCAACTCCTTCAACTCATAAAGAGCGATATGATAAGGAGGAATAGAAATGGGTTGAGTGCCTGACAACATATCAATGCCAAAATCAATATGTATGCCGGGTGGCATACCCAGAAGATCAGCTGGAAACACATCAGGGAAGTCTCGCACTATTGGGACTGAATCAACTCTAGGGGTATCAATACAAATATCTCTCACATAGGCCAGATATGCGTCACATCCCTTCTCAACCATTCATTGAGACTTAAGGAAAGAAATAACTCTATTGGGAGTGTGATCTAAAGTACCCCTCCACTCAACTCATAGAATACCTGGCATAGC
The DNA here is from genome assembly GCA_026770625.1 of Nicotiana glauca. Classification (NCBI taxonomy): domain Eukaryota; kingdom Viridiplantae; phylum Streptophyta; class Magnoliopsida; order Solanales; family Solanaceae; genus Nicotiana; species Nicotiana glauca. Next base: position 165,417 of record MU728772.1, read on the forward strand.
CAGTGTGACGGTTTTGGCAAGACAATCAAGAATAGCATAATGGGGTGACAACCAGTCCATGCCCAAGATAACATCAAAATCTACCATGCTAAGCAATAATAAATCGGCTCTGGTCTCAAAATCACTAAGAGCAACCAAACTCGATCGATAAACATAGTCCACAACAAGAGAATCTCCTACAAGAGTAGAAATATAAACATGGGAACTCAAAGAATCCCGAGATACACCAAATGTGGGGAAAAATAAGAAGACACATAAGAATAAGTGGAGTCTGGATCGAATGGATCCCATTGACAAACCATGACAATACTTGTGATGACCGAATTGGAGGTGACAAACTCGGTACGGGCATGAAGGGCATACTATCTAGCCTGGCCTCCCCCTCTAGGGTGACCTCTACTCCGTGAACTCCACCTCTAGCTGGCTGGGCAGGTGGGGTAGCAACTGGTGCTATAATCATAGCCTGAGAAATCTGCAGGGCATGCTGTGGCTGAGAAGTCTACGGAGGTGCATCCCTCTTAAGTCAGGGGCGATCCCTCACCATATGGAGTGTGTCACCACACTCAAAACAAGTTCTAGGAGGATGTGGTGGCTGTGACTGGCTTTGTCCAGGTCTGCTGGACTGAACACTGAAAGCACCCCGTGCAGGAGGCGCACTAGATACTTGAGGTGCATAATAAGGATCCTAAGGTCTAGGAAGAGCTGGAATACCACTGGCTGGTGGAAGAGCTGAATGAATGGGGAGACTCATATAATCCCTACCATAACAAACTGCATTTGGAGCACGGGCACCTGAATAATAGCCCAACTCCCAAGACCTCTTTGCCTTAATTTCCTCTTTATCTCGAGCATGCATACCCTCCACTCTCCTAGCAATGCTCACCACCTAGTGATAAGAAATATCCATCTCCAACTCATGAGCCATGCTAGACCTGATGCTGGGAATAAGCCCCTCAATAAATTATCGAACCCTCTCTCTAACTGTAGCAACCAAGGCTGGTGCATGCCTAGCCAAGTCGGTAAAACAGATCGCATGCTTCGAAATAGTCATAGTGCCCTGGTGCAAATGCTCAAACTCTATGCACCATGCGTCCCTAAAGCTCGAGGGACAACTCTCTCAGGAACATATTTGAAAATTGAGTCCAAGTAAGAGATGATGCCTTATCTAGACTGTCCAACTTAAATGTGCGCCACCACTGGTAGGCTGCTCCTCGAAGCTGGAAGGCAGTGAAAGAAACCCCACTCAATCCTGATATACCCATAGTACGGAGGACACAGTGAAACTCTTCTAGAAATCCTAGGGCATCATCTGATACTAAACCACTGAATACATGAGGCTTATACTTCTTGAACCTCTCAATCCTCTACTGCTCATCCTCTGAAGCCGCTGCCGTGTCCTCGGGCTGATCTGGTACCGCAGGCGGTACAAGTATAACCTCTAGGATCTGATCAACCTGGACCTGCTACTTATGAGTGCAGGTGGAGGAAGTATATGATCCTCCCCCCACTTAGGATGTGGGTGCAGCAAGGGGAATCAGCCCAACTTGAGATAAAGTGGTGTACATGCTCCCGAACTTTGCAAGAAACTCCTGAAGAGCTAGAATAGTAGTACCAGTAGGCATATCAGGTGCCTGGACTCTGACTGGAGCTGCTTGTGGCTCTTCTGTGGCAGATCGTGCTGGTGCTCTGGCTGCACCACGGGCGCGTCCTCGACGTCTACCCTGGCCCTGACCTCTAACGGCTCTAGCAGGGGGCACGGGTGCCTGGTCATCTCCGGTAGCACATTTCCTCACCATCTATGAGAGAATAGAAGACAGAAGTTTAGAGTCGTGATATCAAAAATCTCGCACGACAAGGAAATCAAATGAAGTGGAATTTTCCTAACAGTTATATAGCCTCTCACAGATAAGTACAGACGTCTCTGTACTGATCCGCGAGCCTCTAATAAACCAGCTTGTGATTCATGACTTCAATGAACCTAGAGCTCTAATACCAAATTGTCACGATTCCAGTTCGCCCACCGTGAACTATCGTGATGGAACCTAGTCTCTACGACTAGGTAAGCCTAACAATTTGCAGAAAAAGGAATTGAAAGATAAAACCAACCAAAAACTGCAGAATAAACATTAATAAAACATTTAAGATGCCGCTCGGCATATACAATATAAGCTCTCAAACCGAATCAAACTCATAAAATCACAAGCTAAGGATACTACTACATAGTGATCTAACTCCAGAATGTCTAAAGAAAAGTAAATACAGAAGGCTATGACTGCAAGAGAGAATAGAGAGGGACTTCTCTGTCTACGGATGTGGCAGATATACCTCAAAGTCTTTAAAGAATTGCCTCGCCTCAAGGAAGGTAGGGCTGAGCCGAAGAACCTGGATCTGCACATGGAAAACATGTGCAGAAAGGGCATGAGTACACCATAGCGGTACTCAGTAAGTGCCAAGCCTAACCTCGGTCGGGAAATAATGAGGAAATTCAGGGCCCTACTGATTATAGATTCAAAATAAGGTAAAACAATATAGAATATGAAAATATAATTTAAGTGCTAACAGTCTATAACAAATAAAAACAAAGAAAGAATCTAACTCAGTACACAAAAATAGCAACATGGGATCTCCCGGGATATCCTCCCGTAGTCCCAAAGGTAATTATCTAGAGGATCTCCCGGGATACTGTCCCGTAGTCCCAAAGTAAATATCCAGTACAGGGGATCTATCGGGTGCCGTCCCGTTGTCCAAAATATAATGTGCATGGGGATCTACTGGAATACTGATTCGTAGACCCAAATTAAACAAACAGGGGGATCTCCCGGGATATCGTCTCGTAGTCCCAAAGTAAACACACAACAGTAACACGAAGAATATTCAATTCAAGCCAATTTCATATCAAAGTAAAACAGGTGTTTCTAATCTAGCATGCTACACAAAATTCAAATAAAAAAGTTTGAACAAGTAAGGCAATTAAGTCACTTAGACATTCTTCCCTAAACTAATAGTAGGCTTAAATTGCAAGTAATATACATCAAGGAAGAAAAACATAGTTATAGGCACTAAATGAAAACAATATTTTCAACAATTAGCACATATACACACTCGTCACCTCACGTACAAGGCATTCCATATCAGAAGAATACCAAATCCTAAGGGGAGTTCCCACACACAAGGTTAGACAAGCCACTTACCTCGAACCCGCTCAATAAATTCAATACCACGTTCTTGCCACGAGTATCCGACTCCAAATGGCCAAATATATTCAAAGTAATTGCATAATGTAAATATAACTTCAAGTAACTATTTCAACTAATTAATTCATAGCTAATACACAAAAATAGGAAAATCGCCCAAAAAGCCCACCGTGCCCACGTCTAGAAATCGAGTAGAATTTATAAATTTGGAATCCTCAAACTCTCATGAGTTCATATATACAGAAATTACTCCAATATGACATCAAAATCTTGATCAAAACTCCAAAATTAGGCCTAAGAACGTTTCCAAAATTTCTCCAAATTTTCACCGTAAATTAAAATTTAAAAGATGAATTTAAGCATAGATTCGTGAAAATTAATCAAAACCGACTAAGAATTACTTACCCAAAAAACCCAGGTGATAATCTCTCCCAAAATCGCCAATCCCGAGCTCCCAAATCAATTTCTAAGGTTTTGAGACTAAACCCTCATTTTTGCCCTTTTATATTACCAGTGGAACCGCATCTGCGGCCCTGGGAGCGCACCTGCGGAGACCATGTCGCACATGCGACTTTTTATTAAACCGCAATTCCACACCTGCAACTACATTACCGCACCTACGGTCTCGCAGGTGCGTTTGACTTCTAGCGCCTATGGCTTCTGGAGCCTGGGCCAATTTTTGCTTCTGCGGTCACCAAGCCACATTTACGGCGCCGCACCTGCGGTCCCAAACACGTAGGTGCGGTTTAGACAGGTTCATCCAAGTTCAGATTTCTTCTAAGTTCAATTTAACTTTCGTTAAGCACCCGAAACTCACTTGAGGCCCCTGGAACCTCAACCAAACATGCCAACTAGTCCTAAAACATCATACGAACTTATTCCAACCCTCTAATCATATCAAACAACATTGAAACCGAAAATCGCTCCCCAATCCAAGCCTAAGGATTTCCAAAACTTCCAAATTCTGCTTTCGATCAAAAAGTCTATCAAACCTCGCCTGAATGACTTGAAATTTTGCATACACGTCACATTCAACACTATGAAGCTACACCAACTCTCGAAACTCCATTCCACACCCAAGATCAAAATCTCACTATTGAACCGAAAACTTGAAAAATTCAACTTTCGGCATTTCTAACCTAAATAAGCTACGAACCTCCAAAACACAATTCAAACATGCCCCTAAGCCCGAAATCACCCAATAGAGCTAACAGAATTGACAGAATTCCATTCTGAGACCGTCTTCACACTGCTCCGACTACGGTCCAAATTTTAAAGCTTAAACTCTCATTTAGGGACTAAGTGTCCCAAAATATTATGAAATCCAAAACGAACCTTCCCTGCAACTTACAATAGCAGAAACAAATACGGGGAATGCCATTAATAGGGGATCAGGGTATTAATTCTTAAAACGACCGACCGGGTCATTACAACAATGCACATACTTTAGATTTATGAGTCTCTTCTACCTATAAAATAATAATTATTTCACAGGTTAGTATCGTGTCTTTGCTATAATACTGTGGAAGTTCTAAGTCTTCTCTATTCACGATGTCTTGCTTTTGTGATATCTGTATTAGACTAGAGTTGGCATTAATGAACAACCTTTGTAAGGGGCGAAAATCTCTGGCAAAACTTAAGCTATATTTTATTTTGAAGCTAAATAATACAACTTTATTTTCTATCTAGCATTATTCTTGTCGCTGTCTTCGGAAGCATTGTTCTTGTCGCTGTCTTCGGAAGGATTGCTCCCGAAAACAGGCTTACCATTTCCTTTGATTTCAATGCTAACTCTTATTTTTCATTTAATTAATTAATTTTTTTTGGATCAAATCAGTTCGCTTGTGTATAAGTCACATAACAAATTCAACTATGCAGTTTTACAGGTAAATAATATATAATTGTAAACAAAATCCAATTAATTTTAGTAAATAAATTTTTTTATTAAAACGAACAAATAAATTTGTATGGTAGTATATATAGGAAAGATTCCATTTGGTACTACGTACTACTTTGGATGTGTCGAATTCTAACACCAAGCAGTAAATTTATCAAGTTGGCTTGGGGATATGATGCAGCTATAGAGTTCGTTAAAATAGCATGGGCTAGCCAGTTTTCGGACTGGTCATTCAAAAATAACCAGTGTTTGCAAAGTCATTAAAAATAGCCACTATTTTGGTGCAATATGGAAAGTTCTAGCATAATATATTGGATATTGATGCATCTGTGTATCAACTTCTAGCATATTATGCTAGAACTCCAACATGCGAAAAGTTCCAGTATAATATATTGGAGATCGGAGCACTGGTGCTCCAATCTCTAGTATATTATGCTGGACCGGTATATTATAATGACTCGACCGGCCGTTTCATGAATTACCACTCCGTTTCCCCTATTTCTACTACTTTGTATATTGTTCAGCTGTATTTAACCGCACTGTGTTGGTTAGTTTAGGTTCGGAGTGGTTTTATAGAGAAATGAGACACTTAGTCTCTTAAGTTGGCCTTTTAGTTGGAAAAGTCAACCTGAAATTGACTTGTAAGTAAACGATCCCAGAATTTGGTTTTTATGATCTGGATAGCTTGGGGAGATAATTTGGGACTTAGGAACATTATCAAAATGGGTTTTGGAGGTCCGGAGTAGATTTAGGCTTGAATTGGCAAAATTTGAATTTTGGTGTTTTCTGGTTGATAAGGGAGATTTTGATATAAGAGTCGGAATGGAACTCCGGAAGTTGCAGTAGGTCCGTTGTATCATTTGTGACATGCGTGCAAAATTTCAGGTCATTCGGACGAGGTTTGATAGACATTTTGATCAAAGGCGAAATTTGGAAGTTTTGAAATTCTTAGGCTTGAATTCGAGGTTGATTTGGTGTTTTAGTATTGTTTTGAGTGATTCGAAGGCTCGACTAAGTTTGAATAAAGTTTATGGGATGTGTTGGAATTTTTGGTTGAGGTCCCGAGAGCCTCGGGTGAGTTTCGGGTGGTTAAACGAATCAAATCCTTATTTTGAAAGTTGCAGATTTTCTTCAGTTATGTTGTAGGCATTTTTGTTCTTCGCGATCGCGTGGAATGGTCCACGATCGTTTAGTCTTAGTCGAGTATGGTGAGATTTGTTCTACGCAATCGAAAAGGTAAGGGTGCGATCGCGATTGGCTGTGAAGTTGTTGTTCGCGAACGCGGGGTCCGGGTCACGTTCGCGTAGAAGGAGAGGAGCTGGTGAGGAGTAGGTAGGTTGTTCTATGCGATCGCGTGGGAGAGGCCGTGGTTGCATAAGTTTGCTGAGCCACTGCTTTGCGATCGCATTTGGTTAAATGGGGCTAGTCATCATTTGTTCTTCGCGATCGCGGGATCGTTGGACAGAATGTTTAAATAGCCATTTTCGCAATTTTTGGCCATAGCTCACCATTTTTGAGTCGCGTTTGGGGCTTCTTGGGGGAAGATTGAAGGGGAATTTAAGAGAACTTCTTTGAGGTAAGATTAATGAACATAAAAATCGATCCTATGTTGATTCTTACTTGTTTAAACATGAATTTTGTGGGATTTAAAGCCTAAAATTGGAAGTTAGGGCTTGAAATTAGAGTCTTTGATTTGAGGATTTGAGGGGTTGTTTGTGGTCAGATTTTGATGTATTTGATATGTTCAAACTCGTGAGAGTGTAAGGATTCTAGTTCTATAATTTTTATCAGAATCTGAGATGTGGGCCCAGGGGTCGGGTTTGGCTAATGTCGAGATTTTTGATGTAAATTGGTTATTTTTGGGTGGGGCTTTGTTCCCTTAGAATATTTTGATAGTATAAATCTATTTTTGGTTAGATTTGGAGCGTCCAGAGGTTGAGTCAAGGGGCAAAGGCATCGTGGGTTAGAGTTTGGACCGGATTGAGGTAAGTAATGATTGCAAATATTGTACTAAGGGTATGAAACCCCGAACTTCACACTGTTATGCTAATTTGAGGTGACACACACGTTAGATAACGAATGTCGGATCGTGCATTGAGCATTATGTTTTACTGTTGCCCGAGGGGCTTGAGAGATTTCTGACTGAGTGAGGCCGAGGGCCTGTGTTCTGATGATTATTATGGGATCGGGCTGTGCGCTATAGCAGATGCATTGATTTGTCATATATGAGAGGCCGAGGGCCTGATTTGTTATTCCACGTGATGGCTTGTTATAGCGCTTGGGCTGTAGGAGCCCCTCCAGAATCTGAACACCCCCAGTGAGTGCGGGTACCTAGTGTGAGATGTGATATTGCCTGAGGCGTTGTTGTTATTTCATGTTATCGCCCAAGTGGCTGATACGAGTGTTTGTGAGGTAGTCCAAGGGGCTGGTTCTGTTGATCTTTTGCCCGAGGGGCAGTTGTGGCATTTGTTTTGTCCGAGGGACTGTTTACTTTTCTATCCTTTTTTCTCACTGTTTTCACCACTTGTTTGAAACTAGTGAAAGATGTTTTAAAAAGGTTTTGCTTGATTGAGATGTTTTCACGTGTTTTACTGCATTGTTCTGTAGTTATACTATTTGCTGTAGTACTATGCTGTGGTTTACGTGTTTTCTTACTGCTTAGCTGACTTTACTTTTATTACTTACTAAGTTGGCATACTCACATTACTCCTTGCACGTTGTGTGATGATCAAGGAGTCTTGGATCATGCTAGTGAGTGTTGATTTGTCTTCCAACAGGCTATCAGAGTTGATTAGGTAGCTGTTTGGCATTCGCAGCCCAATGCTTCTCCATCCTTTATTTATTCCACTTTGTATTAGCTTTTTTCAGACTATGCTGTCTTTGCATATTTCTAGACAAGTTGTAGTTGCTCATGATTGGTGACACCCCGATGTCGGCATGTGTTTTTGTTTCTGCACAATTCTATTCTACCTTACATTTTGGGATTTAAGCTTATTAATGACTTTAAGTGACTTATTATAATTATTTGGTTGGTTTTGTGGTTGTGTCGGCTGGCCTAGTTTCACGATAGGCACCATCATGACCGTGTCCGTTTTAGGGTCGTGATAAGTTGGTATTAGAGCCTAGGTTACATAGGTCTCACGAGTCATGAGCAGGTTTAGTAGAGTCTCTCATATCGGTACAACGGCGCCTGTATTTATCCTTGGAAGGCTGCAGAACCTTTAGGAAAACTTCATATTCTTGAATTTTTGTTGTGCAAATCTGTTGATCCTAATACTAAACTTCTATTATTCTATTCTCTCACAGATGGTGAGGATACGTGCTACCGGTCAGGATGGATGACCACTAGTACCACCTATTGGGTCCCCTAAATGTGGAGGATGCGATCGAGGCCGTGGTAGGGGCAGGGGTGTAGCCCGCACATCAGCTAGGGCAGCACCTATAGATCTACCCGCTGCCCCAATTCATGATCAGGCCAGTTGTGGATGCTCAAGCAACACCAGCTTAGGCACCAACTGTGCCTATTGTGATTCCAGGCCTTTAGGATGCCCTGGCCCAAATTCTACCAGTGTGCATTGGCCTAGCTCAGGTGGTCTCAGTTACTGCAGCTGCAACTACTTCTCAGGTCGGGGGAGGTACTCAGACTCTTACCGCTCGCACACCTGAGCAGGTCATGTAGGGACTTAAGATACCGGGGGCACCTCAAGCTCAGCCAGCTGCAGTTGGTCAGGACTATGTAGCTCCTGTTATGCCAGAGGACAAGCAACATAGGTTGGAGAGGTTTGCTAGACTTCAGATTCCGACTTTTAGTGATGCAGAGGGTGAGGATGCCTAGGGTTTCTTGGACAAGTGTTAGAGGATGCTTCAGATCACAGGTATTCTAGAGACCAGTGAGGTCTCATTCACCACCTTCCAGTTCTCAGGGGATGCACTTAGTTGGTGGGAGGCTTACGAGAGTCATAGGCCGGTTGATGCAGTGCCCCTTTCTTGGCAACAGTTCTCTGTTGTCTTGCTGGAGAAGTTTGTACCTGAGTCTTGCTGAGAGGAGCTGCGCAAGCAGTTTGAGTAACTTCGGCAGGATGAAAGATTTGTTATACAGTATGAGATGCGATTCTTTGAGTTAGCTTGTCATGCGGTCTAGTTGGTTCCCACAGATCGAGAGAGGATCGGGAGGTTTATAAATGGCCTTAGTGTTTAGATTCAGATGCTTATGACCAGAGAGAGAGAGAGAGAGAGAGAGTATCTGGTGCTACCTTTGATGAGGTCGTTGACATAGCTCGATAGAATGAGATGGTTCATGGTCATGAGAGGATCGAGAGGGAGGCTAAGAGTCCTCATGGTCAGGGTGTATTCATTGGTACTCCTCATGTGGGTTAGTTTTAGCATGGCAGAGACCGTCTATGTAGGCATGCTCAATCAGCTCGCCTAGGTTATCTTGGGGCATCATCGGGCAATGATTCTCATAGTTCACATTAGGTCCATTCATCACTTAGTGCCCTTCCAGCCCAGAGTTTTTCATGTGCTCCATCAGTTCAGGGCTCTTCTATGCTAGGTTCTTCTGCTAGTCATCCCGATGCTAGGGGTTCCCTTCAATCCCCATCTCCAGCACCAGGGGGTCGTTATGAGTGTGGAGAGTTGGGTCATATGTGGAGGCAGTGTCCTCGTCATTTTGGGGGTTTATCTCAGCAGTAGAGTCAACCATCGACTTCAGCACCAGTTACTTTATTGCCCACCCAGCCAGCTAGGGATGAAGGACAGTTAGCTAGGGGTCGCCGTGGAGGGGGAGGTTGATCAGGTGGTGGTCAGACCCGTTCTATCCACTCCCAGCTAGACCCGATGCTATTGCTTCATATGTTGTGATTGCAGGTATTGTCTTAATGTGCCACAGAGATGCCTCTGTGTTATTTGATCCTGGTTCCAATTTTTCATAGATGTCATCATATTTTGCTTGTTATTTGGATATGCCCCGTGAGTCTCTTATTTTACCTGTTCATGTTTCTACTCCAGTGAGCGATACTATTGCTGTGGACCGTGTTTACCGGTCGTGTGTGGTGACTATTGGGGGTCTGGAGACCAAAGTTGACCTTCTGGTGCTCTATATGGTGGACTTTGATGTGATATTGGGCATGAATTGGCTATCACCATGTCGTGCTATATTAGACTATCATGCTAAGATAGTGACATTGGCTATGCCGGGTGTTCCAAAGATTGAGTGGCGTGGTTCAATTGATTTTGTCCCCAGCAGGGTTATTTCGTTCTTGAAGGCCTAGCGGATGGTTGGGAAAGGTTGTCTTTCATACTTAGCCTTTGTGAGGGATGTCAGTGTAGAGACTCCTAGTATTGATTCTGTCCATGTTGTGAGGGATTTTCTCGATGTTTTTCCTGCAGACCTGCCGGGCATGCCACCGGACAAGGATATTGATTTTGGTATTGTCTGGTGCCGGGCACTCAGCCTATTTCTATTCCACCATATCGTATGGCACCAGCAGAGTTGAAGGAGTTGAAGGAGCAACTTCAGGAACTCCTTAATAAGGGTTTCATTCGGCCTAGTGTGTCGCATTGGGATGCACCTGTTCTATTTGTGAAGAAAAAAGATGGCACAATGAGGATGTGCATTTATTACAGGTAGCTGAATAAAGTCACAATCAAGAACTAGTATCCTATGCCTCGTATCGATGATTTATTTGACCAGATTCAGGGAGCGAGAATATTCTCCAAGATTGATCTCTGTTCAGGGTATCACTAGTTGAAGATCAGTGACTCAGATATTCTTAAGATAGCTTTTAAGACCCACTATGGTCATTATGAGTTCCTTGTAATGTCGTTTTGGCTAACCAATGCCCCGACAACATTCATTCACTTGAAGAACAACGTGTTTCGGCCTTATCTCGACTCATTCGGGATTGTTTTTATTGATGATATTCTGGTATACTTGCATAGTCAGGAGAAGCATGCGGAGCATTTGAGAGTTGTTTTGCAGAGATTAAGGGAGGAGAAACTTTATGCAAAGTTCTCTACATGTGAGTTTTGGCTCAGTTCAGTGGCTTTCTTTGGGCACGTGGTATCCAGTAAGGATATTTAGGTTGATTCGAAGAAGATAGAGGCGGTTCAGAGTTGGCCCAGACCGTCCTTAGCCCAAAAAATTTGTAGCTTTCTTGGATTGGCAGGTTATTACCATCGGTTCATTCAGAGATTTTCATCTATAGCATCACCCTTGACCCAATTAACTCAAAAGGGTGCTCTATTCAAGTGGTCGGATGACTATGAGGAGAGCTTTCAGAAGCTCTAGACTGCCTTGACCATAGCTCCCGTGTTAGTTTTGCCATCAGTTTCAGGGTTATATACAGTGTATTGTGATGCTTCGAGAGTAGGTATTGGGTGTGTGTTAATGCATGAGGGTAGAATTATTTCTTATGCTTCTCGTCAGTTGAAGCCCCATGAGAAGAACTGCCATGTTCGCGATCTCAAGTTGGCTGTCATTGTTCACGCGTTGAAGATTTGGAGGCATTATTTGTATGGTGTGTCTTGTGAGGTATTTACTGATCATCATAGCCTCCAGCACTTGTTCAAGCAGAAGGATCTCAATTTGAGGCAGTAGAGATGGTTGGAGGTGCTAAAGGATTATGATATTACTATCTTGTACCATCCGGGGAAGGCCAATGTAGTGGTTGATGCTTTGAGCCGAAAGGCGGTGAGTATGGGCAGTCTCGCATTTATTCTTGTTGGGGAGAGACCTCTTGCAGTTGATGTTCAGGTCTTAGCCAATCGGTTCGTGAGGTTGGATATTTCGAAGCCCAGTCGGGTATTGGCTTGTGTGATTTCTCGGTCTTTCTTATTTGATTGTATTAGAGAGCACTAGTATGATGATCCTTATTTGCTTTAGCACGACGATGCCAGAGAAGTGACTATTTGTGATGATGGGGTGTTGAGGATGCAGGGTCAGATATGTGTGCCCAATGTGGATGAACTTTATTAGTTGATTGTAGAGGAGGCCCATAGCTCGCGGTATTCCATTCATCCAGGTGCCGCGAAGATGTAACAGGATTTGAGGCAGCACTATTGGTGGAGGAGATGAAGAAGGAGATTGTGGGATTTGTAGATCGGTGTCTCAATTGTCAGCAAGTGAAATATGAGCATCATATGCCGGGTGGTTTCTTTCAGCGGATGGATATTCCAGAGTGGAAGTGGGAGCGGATCACCATGGATTTTGTAGTTTGACTCCCATAGACTTTGAAGAAGTTCGATTCTATTTGGGTGATTGTGGATCGGCTGACCAAGTCCGCGCACTTCATTCTTGTGTGTACTACCTATTGTTCAGAGCGATTGGTAGAGATCTATATTCGAGAGATTGTTTGTTTGCGTGGTGTCCCAGTTTGTATCATTTCAGATAAAGGTCCTCAGTTTACTTTGTAGCTTTGGAGAGCCATGCAGAGAGAGTTGGGTACTCAGGTTGAGTTGAGCACAACTTTTCACCCTCAGACAGACGGGCAGTCCGAGCGCACTATTAAGATATTGGAGGAAATGTTGCGTGCTTGTGTCATTCATTTTGGAGGGTCATGGGATCAGTTTCTACCACTCGGGGAGTTTGCTGATAACAATAATTATTAGTCAAGTATTCAGATGGATCCATATAAAGCTTTGTATGGGAGACGGTGTAGATCTCCAATTGGTTAGTTTGAGCCAGGTGAGTCTAGGCTTCTGGGTACAAACTTGGTGCATGATGCTTTAGATAAGGTGAAGGTAATTCAGGAGCGGCTTCATATAACGCAGTAGAGACAAAAGAGTTATGCTAATAGGAAGGTTCGTGATGTGTCCTACATGGTTGGGAAGAAGGTTTTGTTGAAGGTTTCACCCATGAAGGGTGTTATGAGATTTGGGAAGAAGGGTAAATTGAGTCCTCAGTTCATTGGGCCTTTTGAGGTATTTCGGAGGATTGGGGAGGTGGCTTATGAGCTTACTTTGCCACCCATCTTATCGAGTGTGCATCCGGTATTTCATGTATCTATGCTCCGGAAGTATATTGGTGATCCGTGTCATGTTTTGTACTTCAACATGGTTCAGTTAGATGATGACTTGACTTATGATGTGGAGCCAGAGGCTATTTTGGAGTGTCAGGTTCAAAAGTTGAGATCAAAAGATATCGCTTTAGTGAAAGTGTAGTGGAGAGGTCAGCCCGTAGAGTAGGCTACCTGGGAGACCGAGTGGGAGATGCGAAGTAGATATCCTCACCTTTTTAAGGCTTCAAGTATGTCTCTTAACTCGTTCGAGGACAAACATTTGTTTAAGAGGGGGAGGATGTAACGTCCCAGCCGGTCATTTCATGAATTACTGCTCTGTTTCCCGCATTTATGCTTCTTTGTATGTTGTTCAGCTGTATTTCATCGCATTGTGTTGGTTAGTTTGGGTTCGGGGTGGTTTTGTAGAGAAATGAGACACTTAGTATCTTAAGTTGGCTTTTTAGCTAGAAAAGTCAACCGGAAGCTGACTTGTAAGTAAATGATCCCGAAATTTGGTTTTTATGATCCGGATAGCTTCGGGGGGTAATTTGAGCATGATAGGAATGGGTTTTTGAGGTGCGAGGTAAATTTAGGCTTGAATTGGCGAAATGTGAATTTTTGCATTTTCCAGTTGATAGGGGAGATTTTGATATAAGGGTCAGAATCTAATTTCAGAAGCTGCAGTAGGTCCGTTGTGTCATTTGAGATGCGTGCGCTAAATTTCAGGTTATTCAGATGAGGCTTGATAGATGTTTTGATCGAAGGCAAAATTTTGATGTTTTGGAATTCTTAGGCATGAATTCGACTTTGATTTGGTGTTTTAGTGTTGTTTTGAGTGATTTGAAGGTTCGACTAAGTTTGAATGCGGTTATGGGATGTGTTGGCATGTTTGGTTGAGGTCCCGAGGGCCTTGGGTGAGTTTTGGGTGGTTAAATGGATCAAATCCTTGTTTTGAAAGTTGTAGATTTTCTTTAATTCTGTTGCATGCATTTTTTTTTCTTCGTGATCGCGCAGAATGGTCCGCGATCACGTAGGCTTAGTCGAGCAGGTGTGAGATTTGTTCTACGTGATCGTAAAGGTAAGGGCACGATCGCGATTGGCTGTGGAGTTGTTTTTCACGAACTCGGGGTCAGGGTCGCGTTCGCGTAGAAGGAAAGGAGCTGGTGAGGAGTAGGCGGGTTGTTCTATTCGATCGCGTGAGAGAGGATACGATCGCGTAAGTTTGTGGAGCTAGTGCTTCGCGATCGCATAGAGGTGTTGGCGATCGTGTTTGGTTAAATGGGGTTAGTCATCATTTGTGCTTCGCGATCGCAAGGCTGTTTCCGCGATCGCTGTGAAGGAATTAAATTGCTGGATAGAATGTTTAAATAGCCATTTTCGCGATTTTTGGCCATAGTTTACCATTTAGTTGGTTTTAGAGCTTCTTGGGGAGATTGAAGGGGGAATTCAAGAGAATTTCTTTGAGGTAAGATTACTGAACCTAAAACTCGATCCTATGTTGATTCTTACTTGTTTAAACACGAAATTTGAGGAATCTGAAGCCTAAAATTGGAGAGTTAGGGCTTGAAATTGGAGACATTGATTTGACAATTTGAGGGGTCGTTTGGTCGGATTTTGATGTATTTGATATGTACGAACTCGTGAAAGCGTAAGGATTCTAATTCTGTGACTTTTTTCGGAATTTGAGACGTGGGCCCGGGGATCGGGTTTGGCCAATGTCGGGATTTTTGATGCAAACTGTTTATTTTCGAGTGGGCTTTGTATCTTTAGCATATTTTGATGGTATAAATCTCTTTTTGGTTAGATTTGGAGCGTCCAGAGGCCGTGTCGAGAGGCAAAGGCATCGCGGGCTAGAGTTTGGACCGGATTGAGGTAGGTAATGATTGCAAATGTTGTCACGAGGGTATGAAACCCTGGATTTCACGTCGTTGTGCTACATTGAGGGGACACACATGTTAGATGACGAGCGTGGGGTCATGCAGCATTGGGGATTTGGCTTAGTCCGTCCGTTCGACTATTAAGTTGCGTATTTGATTGGAAATTATTTGATATAATTGTGTTTTGGAAAGTATTATCATGTTTTGGGCTGGATGCCATATTTTAGCCTCGTGCAAACTATTTTGGACCCTTAGGGCATTTTTACTACTATTACTCACTGTTTTGACTTCATATTGGTAATCCGTCATGTTATATTCTACTATTTTCATAAGTCAACCATATTTACTCTGTTTTGATATTTCTAAATGATATTTTGGGCTGAGCATTATGTTTTATTGTTGCCTGAGGGGCTTGAGAGATTTCTGACTGAGTAAGGCCGAGGGACTATATTGTGAGGATTATTATGGGATCGGGCTGCGCGCTGCAGCATGTGTACTAATTTATGATATATGAGAGGTCGAGGGCCTGATTTGTTATGCCACGATGGCTTGTCATAGCGCTTGGGCTGTAGGAGCCCCTCCAGAGTCTGAACACCCCCAGTGAGCGCGGGTACCCAGTGTGAGATGTGATATTGCCTGAGGGGCTATTGTTATTTCATGCTATTGCCTGAGGGGCTGATACGAGTGATTGTGAGGTAGCCTGAGGGGCTGGTTCTATTGATATTTTGCTCGAGGGGTGGTTGTGGTATATGTTTTGCCCGAGGGGCTGTTTACTTTTCTATCCTTTTCTCACTATTTTCACCACTCGTTTGAAACTATTGAAAGATGTTTTAAAAAGGTTTTGCTTAATTGAGATGTTTTCAAGTGTTTTACTACTTTACTGCATTGTTCTGGAGTTATACCATTTTGCTGTTGCATTATGCTGTGGTATACGTATTTTTTTACTGCTCAACTACCTTTACTTTTATACTTGCTGAGTTGGCATACTCACATTACTCCCTGCACCCTCTGTGCACATCCAGGAGTCTCAGGTCACGCTAGCGAGTACTGATTTGTCTTCCAGCAGGCTTTCGGAGTTGACTAGGTAGCTGCTTGGTGTTCATAGCCCAATGTTGCTCCTTCCTATCTTTGTTCTGCTTTGTATTTGCTTTGTTTCAGACTATGATGTCTTTCCATATTTCTAGATGAGTTGAATTTGCTCATGACTGGTGAAACCTCGGTGTCGGGCCGTGTTTTTGTTTCCGCACTATTTTATTCAACCTTATATTTTGGGATTTTAGCTTATTAATGACTTTAAGGAACTTATTATAATTGTTTGATTGGTTTTGGGGTTGTGTCAGTTGGCCTAATTTTACGATAGGCGCCATCACGACCGGGTCCGTTTTAGGTTCGTGACATATATTGTACTGCAACTCCAGTATAACATACTAGAGTATATTTTCCGGATTTTAAATAGTGTTTTTGTTCAGATATATCTTTATATAAAAAGTGGCTAAATTTTGATTACTTTTGAAACTGTGGCTATTTATGAATGACCATTATTTTTGAATTTCTCCCGTTAATAGGTGGTTTAGAAGAAATGGCATGGTGTAGCCATTTTTACGGTTAGCTATCCAAAAATAGCCACCATCGGTAATGTAGTCGATTTCTAGCCATTTTAACTTAAAATATATTAGTAAATGACATAATTTCCCTTGAACTTTTTAACATACAGTTTAGTTACTTTTCATATTTTATCGCCCTTCTCTTTGTTTTTACAGCAATGTACGGATTTTTCTTTCACGAGAGCAGTTTTCTATGAATATTGTCAAGGTTTGGGCCAATTTTCTTTAAAATTACTAGGTGAGTGTTGTTTTGTGACGACCAGGCCAGTTGTCTCAGGAGTTACCGCTCTGTTTTCCCCACTTCTGTTTCTTTATACTTTTTTATCCGTATTTTGTGGTATCGGGTTGGTCAAATCGAGTTCGGAATGAGTTTGGTGAAGTTTGAGACACTCAGTCTCTTTTAAGAAGGTTTAGGTTATAAAAGTCAACTGGATGTTGACTTATGTGTTAGAGGAATCGGATATGAGTTCCACTGGTTCGGTTAGCTTCGGGAGGTGATTTGTGACTTAGGAGTGTGATGGGAATGGGTTTTGGAGGTCCGGAGTAGAATTAGGCTTGAATTGGCGAAGTTGATATTTTGGCGGTTTCCGGTTGATAGGCGAGATTTTGATTCAGGGGTCGAAATGGAATTCCGAGAGTTGCAGTAGTTTTGTTATGTCATTTGGGATGTGTATATAAAATTTCAGGTCATTTGGACATGGGTTGGTTGGGTTTTGGATCAAAAGCGTATTTCAGAAGATTTTAGTAACTTAGGCTTAAATTCGATGTGTTATGGGTGATTTGATTTTATTTGAGGTGTTTTGATGATTGAAATAAGTTTGAATAAGGTTTTAGGATGTGTTGGTGCCTTTGGTTGAGGTCCCGAGGGCCTCGAGTGAGTTTCAGGTGGTCAATTGAACCATTTTGGAGTTTTGAAAATTGCAGAAAATCTGCTCAGCTGTTGCAGAGATTTAACCCTTCGCGTTCGCGAGAGGAGACTTGCGTTCGTGTAGAAGGATTTGAGGAAGGCCAGAATTTAGCCTTCGCATTCGCGAGAGGGGTTTCGCGTTTGCGGAGGGATGGGAAGTTGGTCATCGCGTTTGCGAGATGGACCTCGCGATCACGTAGAGTAATTTGGGTCTCAGGTAAGGCTTATTGTGGTTCGGGCCTGGGCTTTAGGCGGGCCGGGCTTGGCGGTCCCGGGCCAAATGGTCCCAATGTGTGGAACCAGCCCACGGCGGTCCTAAGCCCACATGGTCCCGGGCTAAATGGGCCAGGCCGCGGGCCTAATGGGCCTTTTTCTTTACGGGCTATTTTTTTAAATTTTTTTTATCTAAGAAAATTTCTTGTAAAATATGTATATACTATGGATATATAAATATAGTATGTATATTATGTATATATAAGGGTGTATTATGTGTATATATTATTATTTATGTTTTATATACTATATATTGCCTTATACGTATGTATGTATAGTTTATATGGATTATATATATATAGTTTATATGTATTAGAGACATATATAGTGCCGTATACATATACGTATGTATATGTATGTATATGTAAACTGTATATGCATATAGTTTATATGTGTTAGATATATATATAGTTTATATGTATTAGAGATATATATAGTGACTAATATATATAAGTATGTATATGTATGTATGTATAGTTTATATGGATTATATATATATAGTTTATATGTATTAGAGACATATATAGTGCCTTATATATATACGTATGTATATGTATGTATATGTAAACTGTATATGCATATAGTTTTTATGTGTTAGATATATATATAGTTTATATGTATTAGAGATATATATAGTGCCTTTTATATATATATATATATATATATATATATATATATATATATATATATATATATATATATATATATATATATATATATATATATATATATATATGTATATGTATATTAAACTTAGCTTTCATAGAATTAATAGCTTCTTGATAAACTACTCCACCCTCTGAAAATTGAGTAAATAGAGCGTTTCGGTCTGCAGTATATTTATGAGCCATCAAAGACCCACAAGTTTTACACTCAGCGTTGTTTTGTTCTCTTAGTTGAGTAAAAAAATTCCAAACAAGAGATGTTTCGGTCCATTTAGAAGGTTGTCTATTAAAGGTAAAGGTTACTACAGGAGGGTCAGGCGGGGTATCAGTTGGGTTATTAACAGGTCTAATAGGTGTATCATCTAAATCCGATTGCGTTTTATCTAAATCAAAATTTTCCTCATCATTTTCAAAGATAGTTTGATTGGAATAAAGAGCATTCATAACTTCTTCATTTAATTGTTGACCTGGTGCAGCATCATGGCAAAATTGGCAATCGAAAAATTAAAAACAAGGGTTATCACTATCAAGAATAATAGGTGGAGGAGGACGGGTAACAGGTCTGGGTCGGGCAGCCGGGGGAAGAGTAGTAGCTTAGATACTAGATTCATCAATTTTAGATTTTCCCTTATCCTTACCACCAAAAAATTTTTTCAAAGAAAATGCCATATTAATTATAAGTATACTAAATAAAACTAACAAACTATTATATTAAAACTTAAGAGTTGGAACGAGTTTACCGAATTGACGAATAACTTATTGAAAATTGAATATCGTTGAAGACTTGAAGACTTGAATAGTTCAATTCACCAACTTTATAATTTTTTACGAAATTGCAATAATAATAAAGTGTCACGACCCAGATTTTCCACCATCGAGAGTCGTGGTGGTGCCTACTAATAGTAGCTAGGCAAGCCAATTAATTTAATACTTCTCTTAACAATATCAACAATATAAAGAAGAACGAGGCAATTAATATAAAAGTGGAAGTCTTAAAACATAAATAACTGAAGCCAAGTGTGGAAGTTCAAATACACCTCTACCCAGATCTAGTGTCACTGACTCACGAACTCCTACAGAATGCTAAATACAAGGTCTAAATAAAAATACAGTACTGTTTGATCACATACAAAGAAAATCAAATGGAAACAAAGATAAGAGAGACTCCGGGCCATGCGGATGTCAGCACGGCTGCCTGGGGAATCTTTGGACTGAAGTCAGCTCCCAATGCTCCTACTGCTATCCAAAAGCTCCTGCTTTGGTACTGTGATCTGTGCACAAATATGCACAGAGTGTAGCATCAGCACAACCGACCCCATGTGCTGGTAAGTGCCTAGCCTAACCCTGGCGAAGTAGTGACGAGGCTAGACAAGACTACCAATCAACCTGTGCAGATATATATACAAGTACTACAAAATAACAGTGGAAAGTAATAATTAATGTAACGACCCGACCGGTCGTTTTGAGCACTAGCGCTCCGTTCAGCAGACGGAGGTCGTGAACAGCTTCATTTCAGGTATTATGACTTGTGCGCGTGGTCGGAATTAAATTCAAGAAGTCCAGAGTTGATTTAGGAAGAGAATTCTCATTTTGAAAGCTTAAAGTTGAAAGAATGAGCTAAGATTTGAATTTCAAGTAAACGACCTCGGAATCGGGATCTGAAGGTTCCATCAGGTTCTTATGATGATTTCGGACTTGGGCGTATGCCCGGATCGGGTTTTGGATAACCCGGGAGCGTTTTCGCGCCTATTGTGGAAGTCAGCATTTTAGAAGAAAATTTCATAAGTTTGGTTTGAAGTGCATATTGGTGTTATCAAAGTCCATTTGGAATTCCGATACTGTGAATAGCTCCGTATAGTGATTCTGGAGTTGGGGGCGCGATCAGAAGTGAATTCGGAGGTCCGGAGACCATTTTGAAGCCATTTGGCTAAAGATAGAAAGTTAAAGGTTTTTGGAGAGTTTGACCGGGGTTTGACTTTTTGATATCGGGGTCGGAATCAAATTTCGGAAGTTGGAGTAGGTCCGTAATGTCAAATATGACTTGTGTGCAAANATATGATGATTCAGAATATGGGAGATGGGGATTTGCATGAGAACTTCGAGAATTTGCGGCAGATGATTGCGCAAGGCTATGTCAGTAGAAAATTGAGAATGGTGAACTCCAGAGTATTGTAATACTGCTTCAAGCTAAGTGGGAGAGTCCCACCGCCTATGATTTGGACTTCATGGTTAGCTACTCGCAAAGTTTCTTGTAANAGAAATTTTAAAGCTCATAAACTTGGATTTGGAGTGTAATTCGTGATTTTAGCGTTGTTTGATGTAATTTGAAGCCTCAAGAAAGTCCGGAATATGTTTTGGGATTGGTTGGCATGTTTGGTTGGTGTCCCGGGGGCCCCGGGTGAATTCCGGGTGGTAAACGAATCAAAATTTGACTTTGAAGAAGTGTTGAAGCATCTGGTTGCTGGTATTTTCGCTTCTGCGGTTGGGTGACCGCAGAAGCGGAA
>MU728772.1:192086-233758 GCA_026770625.1 Nicotiana glauca
GGATTAGGCGGGACACTCACTGAGTACACGTTGATTACGTACTCATACTACACTTCTGTGCATTTTTGTTGCACAGTTATACTTCATTTTAGCGGCCTAATAGGCGCAGCAGCACGGACGATTCAGGGACTAGGTGAGCTGCAAATTGCGAGGCGACCTACAGCTAGTGTAGTTCCTTTCTGTATATTGATTATTTATCTCCTCTGCATTGTATTCCGGACAGAGGTTGTATTTTATTTCATTATCAGTAGTCACTCATGCACTTGTGACACCGGGTTCTAGGATGGCTTTTCGAAAAGTTTGATTTAATTGTTATTGTTAATTTAAATTGAAGTAAAAAACCTCTTTATTTGTGAAAATGGAAGGAAAATTTTGGAAATTGATGTATTTGAAAAGGATTTTTAAATCGGTAATCTAATTGGCTGGCCTGACAGCGGTGTCTGGCACCACCACGACCCTTAGTGGATTTTGGGTCGTGACAATTAAGACTAGGAGGGGAGCATGCTTTTGTTATAACTGATAAAATAGAACGGTAGGAATAAATAAGGAAAACTACAACTGATCTCTTCTAACACAGAATACGTGGTCGGTGTGCCACACGATCCCATTTCATGATATATAAGTGGTCGGCGCGCCACACGATCCCATTTCATGATATATAAATGGTCGGCGTGCCACAGGATCCCATCTCATAATATATAAGTGGTCGGCGTGCCACACGATCCCATTTCACAATATATAAGTTGTCGGCGTGCCACACGATCCCATTTCATAATATATAATGGTTTCCCGGCAAGGAAACAAGTATCAATTCATCTATCTCGGCAAGGGAGAATACAAATAAATAGTTAATTCCCGGCAAGGGAGCAACAACAATAACGTAGACATCCCGGTAACGGAATAATTACATCTCTTTCTCTCTCGTTCATTTCTTACTTACTAATCATGTCATAATTCGAGCCAATTCTCCAAGGAGTGTATAAGTCATATTTCCTCTTCAAACTGTTCACGTTATATAGAAATCATCAATTAAGCAAGGAAGAGTCACTACAGAATCCTAAATAAGCACAAATAAGGACTCACAGTCATGCTAGACACCGATGTATAGATACTCATCACCATGCCTATACACCATACTCAACATTTAGCAATTAAAAAACAATACTCTAATCCTATTCCCTCAAGCTAAAGTTAGATCAAACACTTACCTCGAATGCTCCAAACTCAACTCAAGCCTCTAGTATAGCTTTACCCCTCGAATTCGGCCCCAACTCCGTAAAATCTATGAAATAATGACCTTAAAATATTAATAATAGCTAAACAAACTAAACCTAATGACTAAATATAAATTTCCAAGCTTTCTTCCAAAAATTTCATGACCCCGGGCCCCCTTGGTCGAAACACGAGGTTTGGACCAAATTCATATCACCCATTCCCCCACGAGCCCGGATATACAATTTGTTTTCAAATTCGACCCCAAAACGAGGTCTAAATCAAAGAAAATCAAAAAGCCCTAACTCTACCCTTTTCCCAAATCTTCTACCATTAAAACCCTTATGAATAAAAAACCCTCACTAGGGGTGTGCACACTACGAAGGGGCTCCTACAGCCCATGCACTATATCGCTATGGCGTGCAGCCCGATCCATATATATATATATATATATATATATATATACACACACACTACGGCGTGCAGCCCGATCCATAAATATATAATCCTCACAACCAAGCCCTCGCCCCCTCTCAGTCATTAACATCACAATCAAACCCTCGGTCTATCTCAGTCATCAACCTCACAATCAGGGCATCGGCCTCTCTCAGCCATCAACCTTACAAGTCACTCGGACTATCAGTAAAATAGGGCATTCAGCTCAAATATCATTTATAGTGTAAAAATTGAGTAAATAAGGCTGAGTTAGGAAATTATTAAAATACAGCATGACTGAGTACAATTATTAAGTCAAAACAGTGAGGAAAAGTAGTAAAAGTCCCATAAGGGTCCAAAACAGTTCGCACGAGGCCCAAACGTGGCATTCCACCCAAAAAATTGTAATACTATACAAAACACGATGATATCAAATAATTTTGAATCAAATAGCTTAACAATCGTAAAGGATGGACCAAGACACAATCCCCAATGGTACACGACTCTATGCCCGTCATCTAGGGTGTGCATCACCTCAAAGTAGCACAATGATGTGAAAGCCGAGGTTTCATACCCTTAAAATAACATTTACAATCATTACATACCTCGATCCGGTCCAAACTCTAACCTTGATGCTTTCGCTACTCGACTCGGCCTCTGAATGATCCAAATATAGTCAAAATCAGATTCATACCATCAAAATAATCTAAGGGAACGAAGTCCATTCGAAAATATCCAATTTATGCAAAAAATCCCGAAATTTGTCAAACCCGACCCTCGGGCCCACATCTCAGAAACTGATAAAAATCACATTAATAAAATCCTTATCCTCTTACGAGTATATACATACCAAAACCATCAAAATCCGACATCAAATGCCGATTGAAATCCCCAAAAGAATTCTCAAACTTTTCTTCCATTTTTCCTCAATTTCCACTCTAATTACTCAAATTAAATGATGAAATTCAAGGCTAAATCATGTAATTAAACCAAATATGAGTGAAGAATATTTATGTTGCGACCCCGGTTTTTCCTCCATGAACCATCATGATGGCACCTCATCTCTATGACAATTGCAGAAGAAAACCAAATTTGCGGAAGTAAAATAATTTAAAATAGATTAAAGTAATAAACTACGTTTTAAAGGTGTCGCTCGGCGTACAAAGCATTTAACTCCCAAAACTAATACATATCTCTCACAAAATCCAAAAACCCATGAATCACAAGCTAAGAGATACATAAGAAGTTCTAACTCCAGATATGTCTAACAAAGGGAAATACTGAAAGGCTACACTATTACACTAAGATAGAGAGGGACTCCTCGCTCTGCGGACGCGGTAGGTATACCTCAAAGTCTCTATAGAGCGCCTTGCCTCAAGGATAGTGAGTTTGAGCAGAGGTACCTGGATCTGCACATGAACAACAAGCGTAGAAAGGGCATGAGTACACCACTTCGGTACTCAGTAAGTGCCAAGCCTAACCTCGATCGGGTAGTGACGAGGAAGGTCAGGGCCCTACTGAGATGAGATAAAAATATAAGATATGACAGAGTAAGATAAGCAATATAGTTGAAAGCTAACAATAAGAATTTAATACAAGAAAGTAAGGAACTCAATAACTAAAACAGAGGCTAAAACGATCACAAGGATAACAACTGGGGATCTCTTAGTATCCCGATGATCTCATAGTTGTTGATACCCAATTTTTTCCTATATTTTTAAATATTCAAAATACCTTCAAAATATCCTATATAAGTATATCCCATGGTTGCATTATTTTTCCTTAATTTTTCAAAGATTTTTAAATCAATTTACTTTCCTATTTTATCAAGAAAACCCCAATAATTGTTACCATAATTATCATTTTTGGTGATTCACTTATTGGATTCTCATGTTTATACTAAAATATGGCAAAGATATATTTTACATATTTTTAAAAATTTATTTAGTATTTTTAAGGATAAAATTGCATTATTGCAATATTGGCCATTTTTAAGTTTAAATTCGTCTCATGTTTATAAAATGAGATTTTATATTTTTAAATTGATAATTATATATTATAAATTATTCTAGTGCTTTCAATTTATTTTTAGAAATTTGTTCACTATTTTCTATAAATTAAAGGGGAAAAGGGGCTATTTAACTCATAGCCAGATTTGTCTTTCTAATTTAGCCTAATTAAACCAAACCCCAACCCAAATTAAACCAACCCAAAGACCCAAGCCGAATCCCTAAATCTACCCTACCCAACCGGAATTAAATCTTTGCCGTTGATCTGTTTTGATCAACGCTCCAGATCCGTTCTTACAAAATTAAACAAAACAACTCCCCCCCAAACCCCTCTCATTCTCCACTAAACCGACTCTCATCTCTATCTCTTTATCTCTGGTTCTCTCTAGAACCTTCCCCCTTTCCCTCCTAGCCTGAATCCATGGTGGTCTCACCATCTACTAGCCTTCCATGGTTCATACACGCTTGGTTGCTGAAGTTTCATGGTCTGACCATGAAGAAGCTTCATCCAGACCTTGTTTGATTCATGTTTTATGGCTATCCCCGGCCTTGCTCCGGCAAGCCATGGATTTCGAGCCTGACCTCGACTCGTCCTGCTTAAATCTATCCAAGCCTTTCTCACCATTTGGTTCCTCTGAAACCCTAGCTTTCAAGGTTCTTCTGATTTCTTTCAATCTGTTCTAGATCCGTGTTTTTCCTAAATTTTTAAATGACTTCTTGATATTTATTTCCAAACTATACTTTCAAAAACCTTTATTTTTCGATCTAGGGTTTTTGAGTTAATTAGATGTTTCTATGATTTTCTTTTTCTTCATGTGTTTCTTCTACTATATTTCTTATTAAGTTTTTTCTACCGTGTTCTTGTTAAGTTTCTTCTACCTTGCTCGTATCGGTTTACTCTACTGTGTTTTTTTATGTGTTTCTCCTACTGTGTTCTTATTAAGTTTCTTCTAATATGTTTCTTTATATGTTTCTCCTACTGTGTTCTTATTAAGTTTCTTCTAATACGATTCTTTATAGGTTTCTCCTACTATTCTTATTAGTTTCTTCCACTAGGTTTCTTATTAGTTCTTCTACTATGTTACTTTGAGTTCTTCTACTGTGTTTTGCATGTTGTTCTTTTACTATACTTCTCATGAGTTCCTGCTAATGACAGAGCATGTTAAATGTCTCAGCTACTTTATAAGACCCCTGAACCTGTTTCGATTAGCATATTGTTTCCTTGATTACTTGTCCTCTCATCTCTGCACTCGATTGATAGTAAAAACCCTAGAATTTGGGGGATCATTCGAGTTTTGAGACCATTGACTATGTGATATGCTTGTTCTTCATCTTTGAAATTGTTTGATTTCAGAAACCCTAACTATTTCGAGTTTATGAATTTCTTTCATCTGTTGCTCAAACTGAGTCTGGAAATCTTTGTTTCAACCTCTGTTCCTTTAAGCAATTCTGATTCTCTACTAAACTCTTCTAAGCTCTTTATATTGGACCCTTTGTATGCTATTTGATATTATTTCTCTTCTACATTGCTGACCTATGTGACTATCATATTCCTATGGTCTGCTACTTACTGATTTTGCAATTGCATGATGTTTTTCTTTGCCCTAAATTCAACCTAGCATATTTGTGTGCTCTTTATATATGTGCTGAACTTCCCTCTAAAAGGGCTTTCAATTTTGATTAGATTCAGACTTCCTTTATTTAAGTTTGATTGATTTCTTTCCTTGTTTGCTAATTTCCCTGTTACTCGATTTGAGTCAAAAACTTTCCTTAGCTTTTCTGACTTGTTTCATTCATGGACCTGTGATTACAAATCTATGACCCCTTTGGTTTACTGTGTACTTATTGATTCTTACCTTATTTTGTTTTGACCGTGTATTTCAAAACTCTTCCCCTAAATAAACTCCTACGTATTTACCCCTAATTTCCTACTTTGCAGAAGATGCTTGTTTGATCTCTTTCCTTAAATAATTTTCTTGCTCATTACTGTTCAAGTCTGAATTCCATAATTAAAGGAAGTCATTTACTAATTGGTTTTAATTGATATCCATTTTCTTAATTGTTTCTTACCTTATTTCTACCTATTTTTACACTATAAATACACGACTCTTTCATTAACACAAAAACATCCATCACTCGTAGTCTTTCTGAATTTACACTTACACTAAAAAGTGTTATCTCTTGTTTGCTTGTGCTGTGGCTTGTTTACAAATTTTGCTGACTGCTTTCTCTACTTGCTTCTTTGAAACATGTATATCCTGATTTAAGATTTTTAGCACCATAACAATGTGTTTATTTACTGCTTTTGCATCTTTTCTTATTTATTGCCTATGTATGGTTAGACACTTACTCTAGCATACTGATCTCTTTCTACCTGTTCTACTATGAATATAAAACCCCTACCCCTTATGTGTTCATGCTATGGTTTGAGGAATGACAATATGTAAATTATTGTCCGTGAATTAAACTTGATCCCCTGGGATCCTAGCCTTTAATAATATGTGTTCTGGCAGGCTTATAGGTGTGCTAGCACTCTCCATTGCTGGGCATGCCTAGAGTCTGCCCTTGCCTAAGCAATAGGCTCCTTACAATCTCCCTATTCCCCTGAACCCCTTATGTGTGCTTATTTGTAGTTGTTTCCCTCTCCTTTTCCCCTTTTAGCATTCTTTTCTGCACTTGCACACTTTCTTAGTCTTTAAGTTCTGTCCCCCTCTTGTGAGCCTTGCTTTGGGACCCTTTGAGTTCCCTTTGAACTTGGACACTTGAGGGCTGGCCCTTCCACACTGCACTTGTCCCCCAATCTGATAATACATTTGGGTGTTAGCATTGCCCGGAGTCCTTTTGAGGCTCTTAGGGCACTTTGACACACTCAAATGGGAGAACGACTTTGGATCATGATATCATAGAGTTGGTTTACCTCATATTTCAGACATGAAGTCTGAATCAGGCTCTCCTTTGGTTGTACTTTAATTTATATTTTCTGATGTATTTTTTTACTTTATTTCGGGCTGTAATAATTTGTAATAAACTCATGGGGATGATTAGTGAAAAAAGGGTGGGTAACAATGTATGCAAAAAGGGTAGATACCATACCTATAGGTATTTTAAATCTTCATGCATATAGAAATTATGCCTATAGGTCCTTCTGAATCCTGTATATCTATTTTCATATAGAAATCATGTCCATAAGTATTTGGAAATCTGCATATGCAAATGCATATAGAAATCATGCCTATAGGTCCTCTTGAATTCTGTATATCCATTTTCACATAGAAATCATAATCATAGGACTGCTACATTCATATAGAAATCATGCCTATAGGATTGTCCACATCTGCACACTCAATTGCACTTAGATATCATGTTCATAGGACATAAAAATTCAATTACACTTAGATATCATGTTCATAAGTCTCACACAAATCCAGCATTTGGATATCATGTCTTAAACAAAATTCAGCATCTAGATATCATGTTCATAGGTTTGAAACGAGTCTTTCTACATCTTTATACCATGTCTGCAAAGGCTTAAAATCAATAACGCCTAGAAACTATGCCTATAGGAACTCTCAATTGAATCTGAATCGCTTTATACACGTATAGAGCTAAAATCAGTAATAATGGGTACTACCAGTTCTAGAACATATGACCTTTGCTAAAACTTGCGTTTTTTTTAATAACGTGACTACCCTTTTTAACCAGTACGTATTCAGTTTATTTTCATTGCTTTCTGAATTCAGTAGATACCATGCCTATAGGATCCTTATCCAACACTTAGGCAAGCCTTAGGGTAAAGTTATAAATTAAATCAGTTCTGTTAATAACTACAACCAGCAGGTAGGCCTGATTTGGGCTTCTTATTTGAATTATGTAATAAATCAGTCTGCCTCAACCTTTTAGCTCTTTCATGTTTAGTACTTAATCAGTCCTTAACTAGTATTATGTGCTTCTTTGTTTAAATAGGGTATATCTGAGCATTTGCTTGTTATGTGCCTTCCTCAACTTGTTATACATGTTCTGTATGTCGCCTTAGAATTTTTGCCCTTGAAACCACAAATAAGCCTAACATCCCTCCCCTTTAGGATTGGTAGTCCTAAATGCCTTCGGGACTAATCGGATTGGGACGGGTAATATCATGCAATAAGTAAACGAGACTATTCTGCACTTTAATACCTTAACGGGGTGGGAAAGGTAGATATGGATATGATGACCACGCGATAATTCCATGCGTATCCCCTTATTGAGGAGTGATTACCGGGCAGTGTGTGGGGTGATCCATATTATTAATAAACCTGGGACCCCCTTTCCCTTTATTTCTTTGTTTCTTTTGAAAAACTCAAACTATTTCTTTTAAGGAAAATCAGCTTTCTTTAAGTTCTTCCCAACTTTGTTTATTTGTAAACAATTATGTGAAAATCCCCTTTCATTTGAAGCTTTATTTGCCTACATGTTATCTGCATCTAAATTCACAATACGGGGACCACACTAGTGGATTCTAAGGGGTGATTAACACCTTCCCCTTAGAACAATTTCAAGTCCTTACCCAATCTCTGGTTACTAAAATCAAATATCCTTGGTGTCCTAATGCACCCGAATCATTAGGTGGTGATTCTTCAAATCAAACCCAATTCCCAAAAGGAATGAGTTGTCCTCCCAAATGTCATAAACCCAATTTTATGAGAAAAAGGGGGTGCGACAGCATGGTGACTCTGCTGGGGATTTTTAGGTTTTTACCATTTCAGACCTTTATTGTGAATTTATGCTTCTTTACGCACAATTAGTTTTTTATTTCCTTTAAGCATTCAATTTTCTTTTCGATTGCAAAACTGACTTATCTCCTTTTTCTTTTCTTTACTACTTTTCATTACTACTACTTTACATTATGAAACTATTGTATTTACTGCTTTCTTAACATGCAAATACATAACTACATGCCTTTAACTATTAAATAATCATGCTCAACTTCATATTCCACTCGTGCCAAACAAATCCTATAACAACGCTTATAATGAGTGGTTGCGCTCTTTTGATATTATCACCCCCTAAATCCAGAAAAAGCATATTTGCGGTAAAAGCAGTCGATCAACGGTGTAGTAGACGGTTTCGCGCCTTTCCCCCTTGAGTTGTCTGCTCAAAGGTACCAATCTAAAACCCCATAGATACCCTACTCTGTTTAAATTATGCATGCATCATGGTCAAACCTAGCTGAGTCAGTTATGTTGTCCGCATAATGACTCTTTAAGACAGCCTTGTCCAAAGTCCACTAGGTTTCTCTAGAACCCAAATGGACATTATCACGTTCTGTGCATTCATTTGGAGAACTAAATGCTTTTACGCAAATTATTGATATCTAATAGTCGATTCCGGTGGGGGTAAGGTCCTAAACCCTTTTGTCTTGCAGAAATATGAGGCACGAGGTCCCCAGTTTCGGTATGATTATCACGCTCCTACTCTTGCTAGACTGATGGAGGAGTCTTCCATCAAATTACCAAATCAATAAGTGGAAAGAGAGTCAACGACTGCTAGAACGCTGAGGGATACGAAGAAGGGCATCTAGCAAAGGCATTCTTACTAACAAGCCTCTATGAGCTGGAAGATCTGATCAACGAGAACATTCAACCTGAGGAAGGTTCCTCTAGGACCAAGTAATTAGGAGTTTTTCTTTTTTGCTTTATAAAATGTAATAAGGCCAATGGCCACTAGCAACTTTTATTTAGTGCCGATTTGGGATTCTTCTACCCTTTTATCAATGAAATGAGGCCTTCAACATTCCAAGTTCTCCAAATCAACTTGTCGCTAGGCCTACCTCGGGCATAAAGAGGTCCCCAAATTAGGACACGTTTACATTCCTGCACTATGTATTTAAATATTGCAACATTTTTCTTATAATCCTCACTAACTTGTTACCTTTTTGTTTTTACTTTTTGTTTATTTCCCTTCCCCAAAGGTTAGTTCGTGAACTCTGGCAAAATCATCCTATTTTACGAGATCCAAGGGCCCTCCACCGACTCCTCCTCTTAGTCCTATCAGACACAAGAACAAAGGGAAGATGGAAGATTTGAACAACGCCAGAAAAGAGAACTCAACTGAATAGGTAGAGGTCACTCATGGTACTCTGGTCCCCAAGGAAAATGCATCTAATCTGGAACAAAAGCTGCTGAAATTTCAAGAAGAACTTGATCAGGTTCGGAATCTGGCAAATCTGTCATTTTCCCTCACCACTCCAGATGTTAATTTCCCAAATGCTCAAAACCCCACACCGCCACAAAATATCTCAAAGCAACCAAGCCATCCCGCTCCTCATCACCACTGCAACACCTGCCACACCTCAAATAAAACCCCACTGCTCATTCTTGAACTCCAGAACCCTACAAATGACCACTGCTACACCCAACATAATACCAACATCTACATGGAGACTGTGCCACACTCCACCCAGCCCATCTCAAGCACACCCGAGTCTGATGATAAGGACTTGCTCATCAGAAATCTGGTCGAAGAGCTTAAAAAGTTGACTAGCAGAATTCAAGGCATTGAAGGTAGTAAGGGAATTGAGGGGAAAAGGTACGAAGATCTTTGCATACAGCCCGATGTCGAACTCCCCGAGGAGTACAAATCTCGTAAGTTTGAAATGTTTGATGGTACAGGGGATCCAAGTGTCCAATTGAGTACGTACTGTGACAAATTGGTTGGAGTAGGAAGAGACGAGAAAATTCGCATAAAGTTTTTCATGAGGAGCTTGAAGGGAGATGCTTTGTCTTCGTACATTATCCAGGATCCAAAGAATTGGTCGAACTAGGTAAGCATGGCATCTAATTTTATGGACAGATTCAGGTTCAGCACAGATAATGCATCGGATGTGTTCTATATCCATAATATGAAGAAGAAGCCCACAGAAACATTCTGCGAGTATGCTACTCGATGGAGGTCAGAAGCTACTAAGGTTAGGCCTGCCTTAGAATAAGAGCAAATGAACAAATTCTGTGTTGGGGCCCAAGACCGACAGTATTATGAGAGGCTAATGATGATCGAGGGCCACAAATTTTCTGACATTATCAAACTAGGGGAAAGAATATAAGAAGGCATCAAAAGTGGTATGGTTACAAATTTAGAGGCTTTGCAAGCTACAAACAAGGCCTTACATTCAGGCGGTTTGTCCAGGAAAAGGGACGTAGGAGCCGTAATGGTGGCACAAAGAACCAAATCCCCCGCCAAATACCAAACATACCCAATGCCACCAATATCATATCAGCCTACCCCCCAATATCATATCAGCCTACCCCAAACTACCAGGCACCCTCACCCTCTTATCAAACTCCACCACTCCCCTATCAATCACCCCCCCCACATATCATCCCACTTCACCCAAATATTCCCAAACAACACATGTTTACCAAGACTACAACCCTCAACCATCCCATTACCAATCCCCTTCTCCATGCCAAAACTTCCCTAGACCCCGACCAAACTTTAACCAAAGACCCCCATAATAGTATACGTTTATTGCTGAACCTATCGACCAGTTGTATAAAATACTCAAAACTACTGGTTACGTCACCCCTATCCCTACTGCTCCTGAGAACCATTCTCAATGTGTTAATCCAAATCAGTCACGTGCATACCATTCCGGCATGAAAGGACATACCATTTATGAATGCCGCTCCCTGAAAGATAAGATTTAGACTTTAATTGATAACAAGAATTGTGGCAAAGGAGCCTGCTTTGAATATCCGTAATAAACCTCTGCCAGATCACAAGGGTGGAGGCATTCACATGATTGAAATAGAGGATGATTGGGACCCCAAGGGATCGATCGGTTTGATCATAGAAGGCGACGATCCAAAGAAGCCAATAATCACCCTTAATATGATTGTAGTCCAGATTCAGCCCTCCAAGGATGCAGAGGTAAACATGTCTATGCCACTTAAGTTTGAAGCACCATTCTCTGCAAAGATGCCAGCAACGATTGAGGTCAAATTTATGTCGCCAGCAAATGCACCTACACCTTTTGAAGTTGTAGTTTTATCGCCTAAGATGCATTCTCCGTTCAGAGTAAAGATAGCCACGCTAATTCCAGTGGCAATGTCGGCCGTAACACCATTCCATACAAATGACAAACCTTGGGACTACGTGGCCGAGGCAAGAAGAAAAGGGAAGGTCAAGTTCGGGGAACCTGTTGTAGCACAGGGTATGATGAGAACCGGTAGGGTTTATACATTGGAACATTTGGCTGAGTCAAGCAAGCAGGCCTCTAGTCGACCAACCATCACTAAAACTAAGACCGATGATCTCCGAAGAAAGATACAAGCAAAAGAATACTTGGTCATTGATCAGCTGAACAGAACACCAGCGTAAATTTCTATTCTTGCTGTGCTACAGAATTCCGATGCACACAAGAATGCCATGTTAAGGGTGCTGAGTGGGGCATATGTACCAAGTAACATCACCAAAGGAGAGATGGAAAACATGGTAGAGCAGGTACTGGAAAGTCACAAGATCACTTTTTATGAAGATGAGCTGCCACTAGAGGGGTTGAGTCACAAAAAGGCATTGCACATCACCGTGCAATGCGAAGAATTTTTTATCACCAGAATCCTGATTGATAAAGGGTCCAGCCTCAACATTTTTCTGCTGGTGACACTTAGAACATTGGGGAAGGGACTGCATGAGATCAAGGACAGGGCCATCAATATCAGAGCTTTCGACGGTTCCCAAAGGTCCACCATTGGGGAAATTAGCCTGTGTTTTCAAATGGGGCCTACTTGGTTTGATGTTGATTTTCAAGTAATAGACATGCCGACATCTTACAATCAATTGTTGCGATTACCATGGATTCATGCCACTAGGGCCGTAGCATCAACAGTACATCAGGCAGTGAAGTTTGAGTGGAATTACCAAGTGGTGATCATTCATGGCGATGGGAGCAATCGCACATACAGTCGCCAGAACATCCCGGTAATAGGAGGCAGAAGAAAGATAGGCGGGGAGACTTATCACCACATCAAGCGGGTCAACGCCGTTTATAAAGACAAATTGTGGGATAACAAAATTGAAAGCATATTGAATTGGAGCTGATACAAACCTGGCAAGGGACTTGGCAAGAACCTCTAAGGAATCGCTAAGCCCATCAAACTCAAGAAACATGGCACAACTTTCGGATTGGGATGTGAGTATACGTTGGAGGAATTCAACCACTGGCCGCCACCACGGTGCGGTCCTTACTATCCATTGGAGCTTCCAATACCACTCTTGGAACAAACTTTCTAACCGGCCAAAGTTATCTATGGGGTCAAAAGAAGAGGAATCGCTGGCAGTAGTGAGGAATTTGTTCCTGGAAGATGATGATATGGATTGTTGTGTCATTTTCGAGGAGGAGGGGAAGCAAGGCCCTTTGATACAGAATGTGAGCAAAGGAGCATGCCTCAATAACTGGACCATCAGGACCACCAGAGACCAGAGAGCCTCGGGTTAGCAAGGCTGAATAAGCATCATGCACTATCTTTTATTTTACTAGTTAACTATGCTTTCACATTTTTCATTTTGCAATAAGATCTTCAATGTTCAAAACAGTTATGGAATTTATCAAAGCATTTCGTTTT
Source organism: Nicotiana glauca (assembly GCA_026770625.1). Taxonomy (NCBI): domain Eukaryota; kingdom Viridiplantae; phylum Streptophyta; class Magnoliopsida; order Solanales; family Solanaceae; genus Nicotiana; species Nicotiana glauca. Next base: position 205,342 of record MU728772.1, read on the forward strand.
TCTTATAAATCTTACTCTTATTATTTTCTCTCATTACTTTACTTATACATCATTACTATTACTTATCTTGATGAACCAATGACTGTGACATGCAATGAGACAATGCAACAAACAGACGTAGAGGAAGATGACCTACCGGAACATATTGTTAAGGAGGTCTAGAATTTTGAATACAGGCCAAAGTCCAACCTGGACGAGACTGAGATTGTTAACCTGGGAGATGAAGAGAATGTCAAAGAAACACGAATCAGCGTTCACTTATCGTCATCAGAGAAGAAGTAATACACAGAGTTTCTAAGAGAATACGAGGACATATTTTCCTGGTCGTACAATGACATGACTGGTCTGAGTATATCTATTGTGGCACACAAACTGCCTACTGATCTGACATGTCCACCAGTAAAACAGAAGCTCAGAAACTTCAAGCCAGATATGAGTTTGAAAATCAAGGAAGAAGTCACCAAGCAGGTCAAAGCTAAAGTCCTCTAGGTAGTTAAGTATCCGACATGGTTAGCTAACATTGTGCGGGTACCAAAGAAGGACGGGAAGGTCAGGGTCTATGTCGACTATCGGGATCTCAACCGGGCCAGTCCGAAAGATGACTTTCCTTTACCAAACATACACATCCTGATCTACAATTGCGCCAAGCATGAATTGCAATCATTTGTGGATTGTTTCGCGGGTTATCATCAAATCTGGATGGATGAAGAGGATGATGAGAAAATGGCCTTCATTGCATCGTGGGGAATGTACTGCTACAAGATGATGTTGTTTGGGTTAAAAAATGTAGTGGCCACCTACATGAGGGCTATGACTACCATTTTTCATGATATAATACACAAGGAGATCGAGGTGTATGTAGATGACGTTATCATCAAGTCCAAGAAGGCCAATGATCACATGGATGATTTGAGGAAATTCTTTAATAGACTGCGGAGGTACAACCTAAAGCGGAATCCTGCGAAGTGTGCATTTCGGGTTCCAGCTGGAAAATTACTTGGGTTTATTGTGAGTCACCGGGGAATAGAACTGGATCCATCAAAAATCAAAGCCATTCAAGAATTTCCACCACCAAAGAACAAGAAGGACGTAATGAGTTTCTTGGGAAGACTTAACTATTTCAGTCGGTTCATAGCACAGTCCACGGTCATCTGTGAGCCGATCTTCATGATGTTAAAAAAGGATGCTGCCACCAAGTAGACCGATGAATGCCAGAAAGCTTTCGATAGGATCAAGGAACACATGTCAACACTACCAGTCTTAGTCCCACCTGACTAGGTAGACCTTTGCTACTCTACATCGTAGTGTTAGATGGTGCCTTTGGTTGCGTCCTGGGCAGCACGATGAAATAGGGAAGAAAGAGCAGGCCATCTACTATCTCAGCAAGAAGTTCACTCTGTACAAGGCCCAGTATTCTCTATTGGAGCGCACATGTTGTGCTCTAACTTGGGTGGCCCAGAAGCTGAGGCACTACTTCTGTGCCTATACTACATATCTCATATCAAGGATGGATCCTCTAAAGTACATTTTTTAGAAGCCCATGCCCACCAGCAAGCTAGCCAAGTGGCAAATTCTATTGAGTGAATTCAACATTGTCTTCGTAACTCAGAAAGCAATCAAGGGACATGCACTAGTAGATCACCTTGCTGAAAAGCCCGTGGATGGAGAATATGAACCCCTAAAGACGTATTTTCCTGATGAAGAGGTATCATTCATAGGAGAAGACATTGCATAATCCTATGATATGTGGAGAATGTTTTTCGACGGAGCAGCAAATTTCAAAGGAATCGGCATAGGAGCAGTCTTAGTATCAAAAATCGGTCAGCATTATCCGGCGTCCGCCAAAACTCAGGTTCCCGTACACCAACAATATGGCCGAGTACGAAGCCTGCATCTTAGGGCTCAAGATGGCTATTGACATGAACATTCAAGAATTGCTAGTGATCGGTGATTTAGATTTTCTCATACATCAGGTACGAGGAAAATGGGCAACCAAGAACTCTAAGATACTCCCGAATCTGCATCATGTGCAAGAATTAAGGAAGAGGTTCACAAAGATGGAATTCAAACATGTTCCCAGAATTAAGAACGAGTTCGCCGATGCATTGGCTACCCTTTCATCCATGATACAACATCCAGACAAGAACTTCATTAATCCCATTCCAGTAAAGATCCATAATCAGCCAGCTTACTGTGCCTATGTGAAAGAAAAAGCAGATGGAAAGCCCTGGTTTCATGATATCAAGGAATATTTGGCAAATGGGAGTACTCGGAGCTTCCCAATCATACTCAGAAATGCACACTTCGGAGATTCTCCAACAACTTCTTTCAAAGCAGAGGAATCCTGTATAGGAGGACTCCTGATTTGGGATTATTAAGGTGTGTTGATGCAAAAGAAACATCCAAGCTACTAGAAGAAATTCATGTTGGGACCTGTGGTCCACATATGAATGTTTTTTCTTAGCAAAGAAGATACTCCGATCTAGTTACTTTTGGATTACTATGGAAATAGACTGCATCCAGTATGTCCGGAAATGCCATCGCTGTCAGATATATGCAGACATGATAAAAGTACCTCCGAGCGAGCTCAACACAACAAGCTCACTGTGGCCGTTCGTCCCCTGGGAATGGAAGTCATTGGACCAATTGAGCCTACCACTTCCAACGGACACATGCTTATCCTTTTGGCAATTGACGATCACACAAAATGGGTTGAAGCAGCATCTTACAAAGTAGTGACTAAGAAAGTCGTGGCAGACTTTGTCCGCGACCATATCGTCTGTTGGTGCAGGATTCTAGAGTCAATCATTACTGATAATGGCTCCAACCTCAATAGTGACTTAATGAAAGCTATGTGCAAAACCTTCAAGATCAAACACAAGAATTCTACAACCTATAGTCCTCAGATGAATGGAGCCATAGAAGCCGCCAACAAGAACATCAAGAAGATACTGAGAAAAATGGTAGAGAAACATAAGCAATGGCACGAAAAGCTATCATTTGCTCTATTGGATTATCACACCACTGTCCGCACATCAACCGGGGAAACCCCCTATATGCTGGTTTATGGTACAGAAGTTGTCATTCCCGCCGAAGTAGAAATCCCTTCCTTAAGGATCATACAAGAAGCTGAGCTCGACGACGCAGAATTGATGAAAAGACCTTAGACCTTACAAATAGTTAGCTCTTACAAATGGGAATATTCCCACATCAAGATGAAGCCTTCAACAAGAGAGTCAAGCAGATACAGTTCACACCGAGGTAGTTGGTATTAAAGAAAATATTCCCGCATCAAGATGAAGCCAATGGGAAATTCTCTCCCAACTGGAAAGGTCCATACATGGTTCACTGGGTTCTAACAGGAGGAGCCCTTATAATTGCAGAAATGGACAGAGAAATTTAGCCAAAACCAATCAATTCAGATGCAGTCAAGCGCTTCTATGTGTAATCTTATGCTTTCCTATATGATGTAATTTGAACTACGTCTGAACTGATTCCCGTTCAAAGGAGATACATAGGAAACCTTATGGGTTCGGTCACAATTCAATAAAATTTTCATTTACCTTGCAATTGGAAACTGGGGCAGAAGTTTGAGGAGGACCCTCAAAATTCCTAAGTAACTTCAGCCAATCATCGCAAGCGACCGTCAGAAGCATCAACCCATTAAACTGGGGCAGAATTTTGAGGAGGACCCTCAAAATTCCGTAGCATGAAAGTTTGCAATGTCCTGAACTATGTCACAGTTGTTGGTTCATCTAAAAGCTATTTCTTAAATATATACTCATGTCATATTTTTTTTTTACAAATTCGTGCATGTTTATTATTGAAATTGCTTTTTTCAGCAATGCTACCCTAATGATGCATACCGTATCACCAGATCAAAGCCAACCAGGTCGTGCAAGGCTAGCAGGGATACGAACTAACCTCCCCTCTACAAAACTCACAATTTTTCTTTGGATGCAGGCATTTGGATTGCGAAAGCGACTGACATACTACACACCCACAAGACGAATAATGGTCATGAATACAACTCTTAGGATTGTTGAACTTACTGGGATTGGCCATCCAAGCATGCCAATGATACCCCCTATATTACAACATCCCCTGCGATCCCGACATCGTAGCTTACTATCAGCTAAGAAACTCTGTTACCATTCGCCACTTTATTTTTATTTCTGCATTACATAAGGCTACCATTCTGCCTTCCGAGATAAAACACTATCTCCATCTACATTTTCTGCATTGCATAAGGCTACCATTATGCCTTCCAAGACTAAACACTGTCTCTATATGCATCTGCATGGATGAAACATTGCCACTTTATTTTACATTTTGCATGGCTGAAAGATCGTCGTTTCATTTACACTTGCATGGCTGGAATGTAGCCACTTTATTTATACTTGCATACCTGAAAGATCGCCACTTTATTTTTCACTCTACATAGCTGAAAGAGCGCCACTTCATTTACACCTGCATGGCTGAAATATTGCCACTTCATTTACACTTGCATGGCTGAAAGATTGCCACTTTATTTACGCGTGCACAGCTGAAATATCGCCACTTCATTTACACTCGCATGGCTGAAACATCGCCACTTTATTTAGATTTGCATGGCTGAAAGATCGCCGCTTTATTTTACATTCTACATGGCTGAAAGATCGCCACTTCATTCACGCTCGCATGGCTGAAAGATCGCCATTTCATTTACACTTGCATGGCTGAAATATCGCCACCTATCGCATATCATGGACTGAAATATCGCCAAATACTGCATTTCATGGGCTGAAAGATCTCCAAATTATCTGAGGGCATCATTGTTCGGAGGCACTATTTACATAGCCCGAGAACACCATGCCATTGCCTGAAGCTCCCTTTTAATTTCTTGCATATCATTTTTTAAAGGCATCATGGTTTAAAGGCATCATTCTCATAGCCCGAGAGCATCATTTTATGGCTTGAGAATCCTTTATTATACGGTACATGGCCCAGGACACATGGTCTGAAGACGTCATCCTAACTGTCCGAAAATAGTATTTATGGTCCGACGGGAACTTGCATCATGTTTAAATTCATGCAAAATATATGCTCATATTTGCTTATTTATAGGTAAACCAGCGAGCAACGTCCATCTCGGCAGGAGCGATCCCGCTCTAGTTCCCCACATCCCTATCCTGAATATTGCGTCCGTGCTTGAAAGTCTCCATCGACATACTCCGCCGACGGATCCTGAACTACATATGGCCTGATTCCTGTAAGACCAGGGATATGTAGGTAGCTTAGAAGTCAAAGCACGGCCAAACCTCTTCAAACCATTTTGTTCGGTCAAAATTGGCTATCATATCTTTACCCGACAACTCTTTCATCCTTCCCAGGTAAAGAGGGGCAGTTGTTGATACCCAATTTTTCACTATATTTTTAAATATGCAAAATACCTTTAAAATAGCCTATATACACATATATAAGCATATCCCAAGGTTGCATTATTTTTCCTTAATTTTTCAAATATTTTTAAATCAATTTACTGCTCCATTGTATAAAGAAAAAACCCAATAATTGTCCCCAGAATTATCATTTTTGGTGATTCACTTAATGGATTCTCATGTTATACTAAAATATAGCTAAGATATTTTTTACATACTTTTACAAATTTATTTAGTATTTTTAAGGATAAAATTGCATAATTGCAATATTAGCCATTTTTAGGTTTAAATTCGTCTCATGTTTATAAAATAGGATTTTATATTTTTAAATTGATAATTATATATTATAAATCATTCTAATGCTTTCAATTTGTTTTCAGAAATTTCTTTACTATTTTCTATAAATTAAATAGGAAAAAGAGCTATTTAACTCATAGCCAGATTTGTCTTTCTAATTTAGCCTAATTAAACCAAACCCCCACCCAAATAAAACCAACCCAAAGACCCAAGCCCAATCCCTAAATCTACCTGGCCAACCAAAATTAAATCTTGGTCGTTGATCAATTTAGATAAACGGTCCAGATCCGTTCTTACCAAATTAAACCAAACGACCCCCTTAACCACTCTCATTCCTCACTCAACTTACTCTTATCTCTATCTCTCTATATCTGGTTCTCTCTAGAACTTTCCCCTTTCCCCTCCGCTCCGATGAGCTTTACTCGCCTTCTCCAGCCACCTCCTGGGCTGAATTCATGGTGGTCTCACCACTTACCAGCCTTCTATGGTTCATACACGCTTGGTTGCTGAAGTTTCATTGACTGACCACGAAGAAGCTTCATCCAGACCTTATTTGACTCATGTTTTATGGCTATCCCCAGCCTTGCTCCGGCAAGCCATCGCTGTTCGAGCCTGACCTCGACTCCTCCTACTTAAATCTATCCAAGCCTTTCTCACCGTTTGGGTTCATCTGAAACCCTAGCTTTCAAAGTTCTTCTGATTTCTTTAGATCTGTTCTAGACCCGTATTTTCCCTAAACTTTTAAACGACTTCTTGATATTTCTTTCAAAACTATGCTTTCAAAAACATTTATTTATTCGATCGTGGGTTTTTGAGTTATTTAGACGTTTCTCTGATTTTCTTTTTCTTTGTGTGTTTCTTCCACTATATTTATTATTAAGTTTCTTCTACTGCGTTCTTGTTAAGTTTCTTCTACCATGCTCTTAACAGTTTCCTCTATTGTGTTTTTATATGTTTCTCCTACTGTGTTCTTATTAAGTTTCTTCTGATATGTCTCTTTATATGTTTCTCCTACTGTGTTCTTATTAAGTTTTCTCTAATATGCTTCTTTATAGGTCTCTCCTACTGTTCTTATTAGTTTCTTCCACTAGGTTTTCTTATTAGTTCTTTTACTATGTTTCTTTGAGTTCTTCTACTGTGTTTTGCATGTTGCTCTTTTTGCATTCTTCTCATGAGTTCGTGCTACTGAAAGAGCATGTTAAAGGTCTCAATTCTTTTCTGAGACTGCTGAACCTATTTCGATTATCATCTTTTAGAATTTGGGGGTTCATTCGAGTTTTGAGACGATTGGCTATGTGATATGCTTGTTCTTCATCTTTGAAATTGTTTGATTTCAGAAACCCTAACTATTTCGAGTTTCTGAATTTGTTTCATCTGTTGCTCAAACTCAATCTTGAAATCTTTGTCTCAACCTCTGTTTCTTTAACCAATTATGATTCTCTACTAAACTCTTCTAAGGTCTTTATACTAGACTCTTTGTATGCTATTTGATACTATCTCTCTTCTACATTGCTGACCTATGTGACTATCATATTCCTATGGTCTGCTACTTACTGATTTTGTAATTGCATCACGTTTTGCTTTGCCCTAAATTCATCCTAGCATATTTGTGTGCTCTTTATATATGTGCTGAACATCCCTTTAAAAGGGCTTTCAATTTTGATTAATTTAAGACTTCCTTAGTATAAGTTTGATTGATTTCTTTCATTGTTTGTTGATTTCCCTATTACTCGATTTGAGACAAAAACTTTCCTAAGCTTTTTAGACTTGGTTCATTCATGGACCAATGATTACAAAATCTCTGACCCCTTGGTTTACTGTGTACTAATTGATTCTTACCCTATTTTGTTTTGACCGTGTATTTCAAAACTCTTCCCTTAAATAAACTCCTATGTACTTACCCCTAATTGTCGACTTTGCACAAGATGCTTGTTTGATCCCTTTCCATAAATAATTTTCTTGCTTTTGCTCATTACAATTTAAGTCTGAATTCCTTAATTGAAGGAAGTCTTGTACTGATTGATTTTAATTGATATCCAGTTCCTTAGTTGTTTTCTTACCTTATTTCTGCCTGTTTTTCACACTATAAATACACGACTCTTTCATTAACACAAATACATCCATCACTAGTGGTCTATCTAAATTTACACTTACACTGAAAAGTATTCTCTCTTATTTGCTTGTACTATGGCCTGTTTACAAGTTTTGCTGACTACATTCTCTACTTTCTTCATTAAAACTGGTATGTCCTGATTTAAGATTTTTAGCACCATAACAATGTGTTTATTTAATGCTTTTGCATCTTTGCTTATTTACTACCTCTGTATGGTTCGACACTTACTCAGCCATACTGATCTCATTCTACATGTTCTACTATGAATACAAAACCCTTACCCCCTATGTGTTCATGCTATGGTATAAGGCATGGTAATGTGCAAATTATTGTCCATGAATTAAACTTGATCCCCTGGGATCGAAGCCTCTAATAATATGTGTTCTAGCAGGCTTATAGGTGTGCTAGCACTCTCCATTGCTGGGCATCCCTAGAGTCTTCCCTTGCCTAAGCAATAGGCTCTTTACAATCTCCCTATTGCCCTGAACCCCTTATGTGTGCTTATTTGTAGTTTTTTCCCTCTCCTTTTCCCATTTTAGCATTCTATTCTGCACTTGCACACTTTCTTAGTCTTTAAGTTATGCCCCCTCTTGTTAGCCTTGCCTTGGAACCATTTGAGTTCCCTTTGAACTAGGACACTTGAGGGCTGCCCTTCCACACTGCCTTGTCCCCCAATCTGATAATACATTTGGGTGTGAGCATTTCTCGGAGTCCCTTTGAGGCTCTTAGGGAACTTTGACACATTCAAATGTGAGAAAGGCTTTGGATCATGATCTCATGGAGTTGGTTTACCTCATATTTCAGACATGAATTTTGAATCAGGCTCTCCTTTGGTTGTACTTTTATCTATATTTTCTGATGTATTTTTTTACTTTATTCCGGGCTGTAATAATTTGTAATAAACTCGCGGGGATGATTAGTGAAAAAGGGCGGGTAAGTATGTATGCAAAAAGGGTAGATACCATGCCTATAGGTATTTTAAATCTTCATGCATATAGAAATCATGCTTATAGGTCCTTCTGAATCCTGTATATCCATTTTCCTCTAGAAATTATGTCCATAAGCATTTGGAAATCTGCATATTCAAATGCATATAGAAATCATGCCTATAGGTCCTTCTGAATTCTGTATATCCATTTTCATATAGAAATCATGATCATAGGACTACTATATTCATATAGAAATCATGCCTACAAGATTGTCCAAATATGCACACTCAATTGCACTTAGATATCATGTTCATAGGACTTAAACATTCAATTACACTTAGATATCATATTCATAGGTCTCACACAAATCCAGCATCTGCATATCATGTCTTAAACAAAATTCAGCATCCAGATATCATGTTCATAAGTTTGAAACGAGTCTTTCAACATCTTTATACCATGTCTGCAAAAGCTTAAAATCAACAACGCCTACAAACTATGCCTATGGGAAGTCTCAATCGAATCTGAATCGCTTTATTCATGTATAGAGCTAAAATCAGTAATAATGGGTACTACCAGTTGTAGAACTTATGACCTTCACTAAAACTTGCCTTTACTTTAATAATCTGACTACCCTTTTTAACCAGTACCTATTCAGTTTATGCCTATAGGATCCTTGTCCAACACTTAGGAAAGCCTAAGGGTAAAGTTATAAATTAAATCAGTTCTGTTAATAACTACAACCAGTAGGCAGGCCTGATTTGGGCTTCTTATTTGAATTATGTAATAAATTAGTCTGCCTCAACCTTTAAGCTCTTTCATGTTTAGTACTTAATCAGACCTTAACTAGTATGTGTAAGTCATGCTAATTTTGTGCTTCTTTGTTTAAAGGGGGTACATCTGAGCCTTTGCTTGTTATGTGCTTTCCCCAACTTGTTATTCATGTTTTGTATGTCGCCGTAGAAGTTTTTGCCTTTGAAACCAAAAATAAGCCTAACATCCCTCCCCTTTAGGATTAGTAGTCCTAAATGCCTTCGGGACCGATAGGATTGGGACGCGTAATAGAATGCAATAAGTAAACGAGACTATTCTGCGCTTTAATACCTTAATGGGGTGGGAAAGGTAGATATGGATATGATGACCACGTGATAATCGCACGTGAATCCCCTCATTGAGGCGTGATTATCGGGCATTGTGTGGGGTGATCCATATTATTAATAAACCTAGGACCCCCTTTCCCTTTATTTCTTTGTTTCTTTTGAAATTTTCAAACTATTTCTTTTAAGGAAAATCAACTTTCTTCAAGTTCTTCCCAACTTTGTTTATTTGCAAACCATTATGTGAAAATCCCCTCTCATTTGAAGCTTTATTTGCCTACATGTTATTTGCACCTAAATTCATAATAATAGTCTGGCCGAGAACCACACTAGTGGATTCTAAGGGGTGCCTAACACCTTCCCCTTAAAATAATTTCAAGCCCTTATCCAATCTCTCATTACTCAAATCAAATCTCCTTGGTGTCCTAATGCACCCTAATCATTAGATGGCGACTCTTCAAATCAAACCCAATTCCCAAAAGGAATGAGTTGTCCTCCCAAATGTCATAAACACAATTTCGCGAGAAAAAAGGGGAGGGATAATAGTATCCACAATATTTGCTAAGGATCTCTCAGTATCCTCATTATATGTGAGGAATTTTTTGGTACCCCAAGGATTTCTTGGTATCCTCAATATATGTGCCAGGTATCTCTCGGTATCCCGCACCTTAGCTTACATTATAAATACGAACAGGGGATCTTCCGGGATACCTTCCCGTAGTCCCAAAGTAAACCACACAATCAGTAGCAAAAATAAATACTCAATTAAGCTCAACCACATACCAAAGTAAAAAAAGATAATTCTAACCTAGAATGCTTCACGTAATACAAATAAGGCAGTTAAAACAAATAGTACAATTTTGTCAATTAGACATGCTTTTTTAGACTTACAGCAGGCTTAAATTCCAAGTAGTGTAAGCAAGAAAAGGAAAAATACAATTAAGGATATTTTTAATGAAAAACAAGATTTTCAAAAATTAGCACAAGTATGCATTTGTCACCTCACGTACAAGGCATTTCAATTATCGCAATACCAATCCTAAGGGGAATGTTTCCCACGCAAGGTTAGACAAGCCACTTACCTCGAACAAGCTCAAAATCAACCTGATGCCACGTATTTGCAATTAGTACTCGACTCCAAATGGCCCAAATCTATTCAATTCAATTGCATATTGTAAATAACACTTCAACTAACTGATTCTACAACTACATTCTAAGCTAATACGCAAAATTAGGTAAAATGACCAAAATGTCCCTCGGGCCCACGTCTCATAATCGGGTAAAATTTGTATTTCCAGAAACCTCACACTCTCACGAGTCTAACCATATCAAAATTATCCCAATCCAATATCAAATCCCAATCAAAACTCATTTTCTCGGTCTAAGAACTTTTCCCCACTTTTCATACAAATTCCAAAATTAAAGGATGAATTCATGTTTAGATTAATGGGTTACAAGTAAAAAGGAGTTAAGAATTATTACCCAATCGATATCTCCGAAAATCCCTCAAAAACTCGCTCAAATTCGACCTCCAAAGCTTAAGTTTTGATAAAAATGGCCAACCCTCGTCTTTGAAATTTTATATTCTGCCCAGATAATCCTTAATCGCGATCGCGGATGCTCCCATGCGACCCCGAAGAGAAACTTCGCTGGCTCCCAATTTTACACTACGCAAAGTGATGTTTCCGTTGCTTAGCACTACGCGATTGCGGTTGAGCTCATGCTATCATGAAGAGAAATCTTCCACTCCTCTACTGCTCACTTTTTCCTGTTCGCGAACGCGGCATAGCCCACGCGTTTGCAATTCAACTTCTGCCGACACTATGTGTTCCACTCCAAGACTTCGTGATTGCGAGCCTCCTCATGTGATCGCGATGAAGAAAAGTCTGCAACAAAAACTAGCAAAAATCTTATGCTTCTCTATGTCCAAAAATCGACCGTTGAGCATCTGAATCGCACCCGAAGCCCCCGACACCTCAACCAAACCTACCAATATATCCGATAACTTCATTCAAAAATTTTCCAACCTTCTAAATGCTCAAAAAAACATCAAAACACCTATTTTCCATCGGATTCAAGCCTATGAATTCCAAAATCTTCTAAATTATGCTTTTGATAAAAAACCCAACCAAACCACGTCCGAATAACCTAAAATTTTGCACACACATCCCAAAAGACACAACGGAACTACTGTAGCTCTCGGAGTTCCATTCCAGCCCTCGGATCAAATTCTCACTATCGAACCGGAAACTAAAAAATTACAACTTTCGGCATTTCAAGCCGAAATTAGCTACGGACCTCCAAAACACAATCCGAACACGCTCCTAACCCCGAAATCACCCAACAGAGCTAACAGAACCATCAAATTTCCATTCTGAGGCCGTCTTCACACTGTTCCGACTACGGACAACTTTCCAACACTTAAGAAATCATTTAGGGACTAAGTGTGCCAAAACTCTCTGAAACTTAAAACTGAACACCCCGGCAAATCAAAATAGTAGAAATAAATACGGGGAAAGCAGTTAATAAGGGATGGGGGCGTTAATTCTTAAGACGAACGGCTGGGTCATCACATCCTTCTTCATTTAAACATTCATCAGTCGAACGAGCATAGAGACATACCTGAAGTAGGGAAAATATGAGGGTAACAGATATGCATATCCTGCTCAATCTTCCAGGTTGCCCCCTTGACCGGCTGACCCTGCCATTGAACCTCCACTGATGCAATGTTCTTTGACCTCAACTTCCTCACCTACCTGTCCAATATTGCCACTAGCTCCTCAATATAGGAATTATCCTTGTCCAACTAGATTGAACTGAAATCCAACACGTGCGACGAATCACCAGGATACCTCCGGAGCATCGAAACATGAAGTACCGGATGAACTCCTGCAAAGCTGGAAGGTAAGGCAAGCTCATAACCAACCTCCCCAATGTGCCTCAATATGTCAAAATGTCCACGAAACCTCAGAGGCAACTTTCCTTTCTTCCCAAATCTCATAAAGCCCCTTATAGGTGAAACCCAAAGTAGAACCCGCTGTCCAACCATATAGGAAACATCACGAACCTTCCAGTCCGCGTAACTCTTCTGTCTGGACTGGGCTGTATGGAGTCTATCCTGAATCACCTAACCTTCTTCAAATCATCCTACACTAAGTCTATGCCCAATAATATAGCCTCACCCGGCTCAAATGAACCCACCAGAGATCTAAACTGCCTACCATATAAAGCCTCATACGGTACCATCTGAATGCTGGATTGATAGCTGATGTTGTATGCAAACTCCTCCAATGGAAAGAATCGATCCCAAGACCCCCCCAAACTCGATCACATACGCAAGGAACATATCCTCAAGAATCTGAATGGTGCGCTCGGATTGTCCGTCCGTCTGAGGGTAAAATGCTATACTCAACTCTACCTGAGTGCCCAACTCATGTAGAACGGCCCTCCAAAACCGTGATGTGAACGGAGTACCTCTATCTAAAATAATAGAAACTGGAATACCATGCAGACGAACAATCTCCTGGATATAAAGCTCTACTAACCACTCCGAAGAATAGGTAGTACACATATAAATGAAATGCGTGGACTTGGTCAGCCGATCCACAATCACCCAAATGGCATCGAACTTTCTCAAAGTCCGTGGGAGCCCAACTACAAAGTCCATGGTGATCCGCTACCACTTCCACTCCAGAATCTCTATCTGCCGAAGCAATCCACCCGGTATCTGGTACACACACTTCACCTACTGGCAGTTGAGGCACCAAGCTACAAACCTAGCTATACCCTTCGTCATCCACCTCCACCAATAGTGTTGCCTCAAATCCTTATACATCTTCGCGACACCTAGATGAATTGAATACCGCAAATTGTGGGACTCCTCCAGAATCAACTCCCGAAGTCTATCAACATTGGGTACACAAATCCGACCATGCATCTTCAATATACCGTCATCCCCAATAGTCACATCTCTTGCATTACCGTGCTGAACCTTTTCCTTGAGGACAAGCAAATGAGGGTCATCATACCGCCACTCCCTGCTATGATTAAATAAGGAAGGCCGAGAAACCACGCAAGCTGGAACCCGACTGGGCTCCGAAAGATCCAATCACTCAAACTAGTTGTCTAAGACCTGAACATCCATCACCAGAGGCCTCTCAGATGCTGGTAAATAAGCCAAACTCCCCAAACTCTCTGCCTGGAGACTCAAAGCATCGGCCACCACATTGGCCTTGCTTGGGTGATATAGAATAGTGATGTCATAACCCCTCAGTAACTCTAACCACCTCATCTGGCACAAATTTAGATGCTTTTGCTTGAACAAATGCTGCATGCTTCTATGCTTAGTATAAATCTCACAGGGAATCCCGTATAAATAATGGTGCCAAATTTTCAGGGCATGAACAATGGCAGCTAACTCAAGGTCATGAACAGGGTAATTCTTCTCATGTATCTTCAACTGTCTGGACGCATAGGTAATCACCCTACTGTCCTACATCAACATCGCTCCGAGGCCAATCCTTGAGGCATTACAATAGATCGTATAAGACCCCGAACCTATAGGAAAAATCAAAACTGGGTTTGTAGTCATTGCTGCCTTAAACTTCTAAAAGCTCACCTCACACTCTTCCGTCTATTTGAATGGAGTACCCTTCTGGGTCAGTCTTGTCATAGGGGCTGCAATCGATGAAAACCCCTCCATAAAACAACGGTAGTAACCCGCCAAGCCAAGGAAACTGCAGATGTATATAGATGAGGATAGTCTGGACCAACTCTGCATGGACTCTCTGTTCTTAGGATCCACCTGAATACCCTCACTCGATACCACATGGTCTAAGAATGCCACTGAATCCAACCAAAACTCACATTTCGAGAACTTAGCATATAACTTCTTCTCTCTCAGAGTTTGAAGCACAGTCCTCAGGTGCTACTCATGATCTTCCTGACTCTGGGAATACACTAGAATATCATCAATATAAATAACGACGAACGAGTCAAGATACAGCCAGAACACACTGTGCACCAAATGCATAAAGGCTGTTGGGTCATTAGTCAACCCAAATGACATAACAAGGAACTCGTAATGACCATACTGAGTCCTGAAAGCAGTCTTCGGGATATCTGGCTCCTGAATCTTCGATTGATGGTAACCTGAACGCAAGTCAATCTTAAAAAACACCCGTGCACCCTAAAGTTGGTCAAACAGATCATCAATACGAGGCAAAGGATAATGGTTCTTTACTGTAGCCTTGTTCAACTAGCGATAATTAATACACATACGCATAGAACCATTCGTTTTCTATACAAACAAAAGAGTAGCACCCCAAAGTGATACACTGGGCCGAATAAAACCCTTATCAAGAAGTTCTTGTAACTAGTCCTTCAAATCAAGAAGAGCCATACGATACAGAGGAATAGAAATGGGATGAGTGCCTAGCAACAGATCATTGCCAAAATCAATATATCTATCGGGCGGCATGCTTGAAAGGTCAGCTGGAAACACATCTGAAAAATCCCGAACTACTGGACTAAATCAACTGAAGGGATATTAATACTGACATCTCTCAAATAGGCTAAATATGCATCACACCCCTTCTCAACCATACGCTGAGCTTTAAGAAAAGAAATAACTCTACTGGGAGTGTGATCTAAAGTACCCCCCCCCACTAAACACACCGTACACCTGGCATAGTCAGAGTCACAATTTTGGCGTGACAATCAAGAATAGCCTAATGGGGAGACAACCACTTCATGCCCAAGATAATATCAAAATCTACCATGCTGAGCAACGATAAATTGGCTCTGGTCTCAAAACCATGGAGAATAACCAAACACGCCCGATAAATGCGGTCCACAATAAGAGAATCTCCCACATGAGTAGGAACATAAATAGGGGAACTCAAAGAATACTGAGATACACCCAAATGAGGAGCAAAATAAAAAGACACATAAGAATAAGTGGAGCTTCGATCGAATAGAACTGATTCATCTCTGTGACAAACCAGTATAATACCTGTGATGACAGAATCGGAGGCAACAACCTTGGTACGTGCAGGAAGGTCATAGTATCTGGCCTGGCCTCCCTCTCTAGGGTGACTTCTACCTCCCGACATCCACTTCTAGCTGGTTGAGAAGGTGGGGTAGCAACTGGAGCTGTAACCATAGCTTGAGAACTCTGCGGGGCACGTTGTGGCTGAGAAGTCTGTGGAGGCACACTCCTCCCAAGTCTAGGGAAATCTCACCACATGGCGGGTGTCACAACACTCATAACAAGCTCTGGGAGGACGTGGTGGCTATGACTGGCTCGAGCCAGGTTTGCTGGACTGACCTCTAAAAGCCCCCCGTGCAGGAGGCGCACTAGAAATTGGAGGTGCATAATAAGTCTCCTTAGGCCTAGAAGGAGCTGGAATATCACTGGCTACTGGAAGAGCTGAATGAACGGGGCGACTCATATAACCACTACCATGACGACCTGCAGTTGGAGCACGGGCACTAGAATAATGGCCCGACTCTCGAGACCTCTTTGCCTCCCTCTCATATCTCTTCCTAGCATGCATACCCTCAATCCTCCTAGCAATGCTCACACATGCTGATAAGAAATATCTATCTCAAACTCACGAGCCATGCTAGACCTGATGCTGGGAATAAGCCCCTTAATAAACCGATGAAACCTCTCGTGAATAGTAGAAACCAAATCTGGGGAATGTCTAGCCAAGCTAGTGTAACAGAAAGCATACTCCGAGACAATCATAGCACCCTAGCGCAAATGCTCAAACTCTGCACGCCATGCATTCCTGGGGATCTGAGGAACAAACTCCCTCAGGAATAAAACCGAGTCCAAGTCAGTGAAGCTTCCTCATTTGGATTGTCTAACTCATAGGTACGCCACCACTCACAGGCGGCTCCTCGAAGCTGGAATGCAGTGAAAAAAACCCCACTCGATCCTGATATACCCATATTGGGAAGGATACTGTGACACTCCTCCTGAAATCCCAAGGCATCATCTGATGCTAACCCACTGAACACAGGAGGATCATACTTCTTAAATCTCTCAAGTCTCCCCTGCTCATCCTCTGAAGCCACTGCCATATCCTCGGGCTGCATTGGCACTGCAGGCGGTACAGGAATAATCTCTGGGACTTGATCAACATGCACTTGCTGCTTAGGAGTGCGGGCAGCAGGAATCTGTGCTCCTCGCCTGGCCTGAGATGTGGCTACATCAAGGAGAAGCAACCCTGCCTGAGCCAAAGTGGTGTACATGCTCATGAATTGCGCAAGAGTCTCCTGAAGAGCTAGAGTAGTAGTAGAAGTAGGCGTATCAGGTGTTTGGACTCCGGCTGGAACTGCTGGTGGTACCTCGGCGGCAACTCATGTAGGTGCTCTAGCTACACCACGTGCGCGTCCTCGGCCTCTACCTTGGCCCCGGCTCTGACGGCTACAATAGGGGGAGCGGATGCCTAATCATCTCGGGTAGTACGTGTCCTCACCATCTATGAGAGAATAGAAGATAGAATTTTAGAATTGTGATATCAAAATATTGCACGACAAGGAAATCAAATAAAGTGGAAATTTTCCTCATAGTTACATATCCTCTCGTAGATAAGTATAGACGTATCTGTACCGATTAGCGAAACTCTAATAAACCGGCTTGTGAACTATGACTCCTATGAACCTAGAGCTCTGATACCAACTTTTCACGACCCCGGTTCGCCCTCCATGAACCATTGTGATGACACCTAACTAGGTAAGCCTAAATTGCAGAAGAAAACCAAATTTGCGGAAGTAAAACAATCTAAAATAGATTAAAGTAATAAATAGCATTTTAAAGATGCCACTCGGCATACACGGCATTTAACTCCAAAAACTAATACATATCTCTCCCAAAACCCGAAAACCCATGAATTACAAGCTAAGAGATATATTAGAAGTTCTAACTCCAGAAATGTCTAACAAAGGGAAATACTGAAGGGCTACACTATTACAGTAAGATAGAGAGGGACTCCTCGGTGTGCAGATGTGGCAAATATACCACAAAGTCTCTACAGAGCACCTCGCCTCAAGGATTGTGAGTCTGAGCAGAGGTACCTAGATCTGCACATGAAAAATATGTACAGAAAGGGCAAGAGTGCACTACAACGATACTCAGTAAGTGCCAAGCCTAAACTCGGTTGGGTAGTGACGAGGAAGGTCAGGGCCTAACTGAGATGAGATAAAAATATAAGATATGACAAAGTAAGATAAGCAATAAAGTAGAAAGCTAACAATAAGAATTTGATACAAGAAAGTAAGGATTTCAATAACCGAAACAGAGGCTAAAACAATCACAAGGATAACAACCGAAGATCTATCAGTATCCCGAGGGTCTCATAGTATCCACATTATATGCTAGGGATCGCTTGGTATCCGAGGATCTCTCAGTAACCTCATTATATGCCAGGGATCTCTTGGTATTTCGAGGATCTCTTAGTATCCTCAATATATGACAGGGATCTCTTGGTATTCCGAGGATCTCTTGGTATTCTCAATATATGTGCCAGGTATCTCTATGTATCTCACACCTCAATTCACGTCACAAATATGAATAGGGGATATTCCGGGGTACTTTCCCGTAGTCCCAAAGCAAACCACACAATCAATAGCAAAAATGAATACTCAATTAAGCTCAACCTCATACCAAAGTAAAATAGATAATTCGAACCTCGCATGCTTCACGTAATATAAATAATGCAGTTAAAACAAATAGTGCAATTTAGTCAATTAGACATGCTTCTTTAGACTAACAACAGGCTTAAATTCCAAGTAGTGTAAGCAAGAAAAGGAAAAAGACAATTAAGGTTATTTTTAATGAAAAACAGGATTTTCAACAATTAGCACAAGTACGCACTCGTCACCTCATGTACAAGGCATTTCAATTATCACAATACCAAATCCTAAGGAGAATGTCCCCCATGCAAGGTTAGACAAGTCACTGACCTCGAACCAGCTCAAAATCAACCCGACACCACGTCTTTGCCACGAGTACTCGACTCCAAATGGCCCAAATCTATTCAATTCTATTGCATATCATAAATAACACTTCAAGTAACTGTTTCTACAATTATATTTTAAGCTAATACACGAAATTAGGTAAAATGACAAAAATTCCCTCGGGCCCACGTCTCAAAATCGGGTAAAATTTACATTTCCAAAATCCTCACACTCTCACAGGTCTAACCGTGTCAAAATTATCCCAATCCAATGTCAAATCCCCAATGAAAACTCAATTTCTTGGTCTAAGAATTTTTCCCCACTTTTCATACAAATTCCTAAATTAAAGGATGAATTCATGTTTAGATTAATGGGTTACAAGCAAAAAGGAGTTAAAAATCGTTAGCCAATTGATATCTCTAAAAATCCCTCAAAAGCTTGTTCAAATCCGAGCTCCCAAGCTAAGGTTTTGATAAAAATGGCCAAACCCTCATCTTTGAAATTTTATATTCTGCCTAGATAATCCTTAATCGCGATCGCGGAAGCTTCCAGACGATCGCAACGAGAAACTTCACTGGATCCCAATTTTACACTACACGAACGCGATAGTCATTACGCGAAGGCGATGCTTCCGCTGCTCAGCTCTACGCGATCGCGGTTGACCTCATGCGATCGCGAAGAGAAATCTTCCACTCCTCAGCTGCTCACTTCTTCCTCTTCGCAAATGCGGCGTAGTCCAGCATTTGCGATTCAACTTCTGCTAACATTACGCATTCGCATTCCTCTTCCCGCAATCGGATAGAACCAAATCCCCTCTGCCTCATCCAAGCCTTCATGATCGAGAGCCTCCCCACGCGATCGCATTGAAGAAAAGTCTGCAACAAAAACCAACAAAAATCTGACCCTTCTCCAAGTCCAGAAATGTTTTGTTGAGCATCCGAATCACACTCTAGGCCTCCGGGACCTCAACCAAACCTGCCAATATATCCCATAACTTCATTCATACTTGTTCCAACCTTTGGAATGTTCAAGTCAACATCACAGCACCTATTTTCCATCGGATTCAAGCCTATGAATTCCAAAATCTTCTAAATTACGCTTTTGATAAAAAACCCAAACAAACCACGTCCGAATAACCTTAAATTTTGCACACACATCCCAAATTACAAAACGGAACCACTATAATGCTCGAAATTCTATTCCGACCCCCGGATCAAAATCTCACTATCGAACCGGACACTTCAGAATTTTAACTTTCGCCATTTCAAGCCTAAATTAGCTACAGACCTCCAAAACACAATCCGCTCCTAACCCCAAAATTACTAAACGGAGCTAAAAAACCATCAGATTTCCATTCCGAGGACGTCTTAACACTGTTCAAACTACGGTCAACTTTCCAACACTTAAGCTCTCATTCAGGGACTAAGTTTTCCAAAACTCTCTGAAACTTAAAATTGAACATCACGAAAAATCAAAATAGCAGAAATACACACAGGAAAAGAAGTCAATAGGGCACTGGGGCGTTAATTTTTAAGACGACTGGCCAGGTCGTCACAATTTACCCCAATAGCTCCACTAAAAATCTCTTCAACGTTTACCTTCTCCTAAGCTCTCTAATGAAATTTCAAAATTATGGACCAAACCCTCGATTTTAAAAATATAAACTGACTACCCAGGTATTCTTCATCGCGAACGTGTCATCACCCTCACGTTCGCAAAGCTCAAAGCTTCGCTGACCAAATTCTCACATTCATGAACGCGAGGGTCACACGCAAACGCAATAACCACACAGCTCGACCTTATACGAATGCGTAGCCTTAACTCACACACCTTCGTGAACACGAGACCTACATCGTAAACGTGAAGAACAACTTCACTGACCCGCTCATTAACCCTTCACAAATGCGAGAACCTCTCGCGAATGCGAAGAAGGATTTTTCTACAACAAAATACCAGAAAATCTGCCAAGTCCAAAGTCCAAAAATTGATCTGTTAACCACCTGAAACACACCCGAGGCCCTTGGGACCTCAACCAAATATGCCAACATATCCTATAACCTCATGAAAACTTGTTTCAACCTTCAAAACTCTCAAAACAACATCAAAACACCAAAATCACATCGGATTAAAGCCTAAGAATTTGAAAAACTTCCAAATTTTGCTTTCGATCAAAAAGTCTATCAAACCTCGTCCGAGTGACCTTAAAGTTTGCAGAAACGTCACAAATGAAACAATGGACCTATGACGACTTGCGGAATTCCATTCCAACACCTATGTCAAAATCTCACATATCAACCGGAAAACGTCAAAATCCCAATTTCGCCAATTCAAGCCTAAACCTTCAACGGACCTCCAAAATACATTTCGATCATGCTCCTAAGTCCCAAATCATCTAACAGATCTAACCAAATCATAAAAATTCCAATCTGAGATCATGTACTATCAAGTCAAAACTTGGTCAATCCTTTCAAATTTTAAGCTTCAAACTGAGAACTGTTCTTCCAAATTTATTCTGATTACCCTGAAAACCAAAACGGACAATTTACACAAGTCATAACAAATCACATGGGGCTATTCATGCCCAAGAACTTGCACGCGAAATGCAAATGCTCAAAACGACCAGTCGGGTCATTACATTGTGTTACAGTAATAATTATGAATTGTGATTCATGAATCTTTACACTTGCACCTGACATTCCATTTGCCTTCTGTATTTTTATATACACTATAGAACTTTTTTTGCTATATAAATTGGCTATGGTTTGTCGATTTATTCACTCAAACGCATCTACTTTTAATACAGAAAATAGAAAAAATTACAAAAAATGGATGTCATGATCAAAAACATAGTTGATGAAATCAAACATGATATTATAGAAGCATTTGAGATGAAGTTTGAAGAGTTCATAGAGAAGTATGAAAGGGATTTAAGAATAATCAAGGACAAGCTGGATAGGCTTGAGATGATAGCCCGAGATAGTTGTTATGGTGGTTTTGACAGTGACAGTGACGATATGGATTATTAGTTTTTTATTTATGTTCTTTTTTGGTGTATAAACATTTCTCTAGTAGATTATATTGCGAGTATGTGAAAGTTGAATATGTGTTGTGGAAGTATCATGAAGAAGGCTATGTAGTTTTATTTTTTTATTTATATAATATATTTTTGTTTAAATCTTTTTCTGCCTTTTCGATAATAATTTCACTTAAAATTCAATAAATAACTTAATAATGACTATAATTTTACGGTTAGATATGAAAAAAACAAATGATCCCCCATATAGTACTGGATGTATCTTTGATGCAAAACTAGAGAAAAGTACTGCAAAAAATATTGCAAAACAACATCAACCCACCAGTATAATATGGGTGGAGATTTCTGAATAGATATGTAAAACTCACAAACTTTCATGCATAATATAATCGATCGGTATAATTTAATGGATTAGTATAATATACCGAACAGTATATTATACTTATTATACTAAATATTGTTGTAACAACCCGGCCGGTCGTTTAATGAGTTACCGCTACGTTTCCCAACTTCTACTTATTATTGCCTTGTTCAACTGTATTATGTGTTATCGGTTTGGTTGGCTCGGATTCAGAGAGGTTTTGGTAAGGTTTGAGACACTTAGTCTCTTTTGAGTAAACTTAAGTTGGAAAAGTCAACCGGATGTTGAATTATGTGAAAAAAGACTTGGATGTGAATTTCGATGGTTCAGATAGCTTTGAGATGTGATTTGGGACTCAAGAGAGTGATCAGAATCCGTTTTGGAGGTTTGGAGTAGATTTAGGCTTGAATTGGCGAAATTAGAATTTTGGCATTTTCTGGTTGATACGTGAGATTTTGGTATAGGGGTCGAAATGAATTCTAGGAGTTGCAGTAGGTCCGTTGTGTCATTTGGTATGTGTGTGCAAAATTTCAGGTTATTCGGATGTGGTTTGAAAGACTTTCTGATCGAAAGCGGAGTTTGAAAGTTTTTAGAATTCTTAGGCTTGAATCCAATGCAAATTTGGTTTTTTTATGATGTTATGAGCATTCCGAATGTTGAAACAAGTTTGAATGATGTTATGGGATATGTTAGCATGTTTGGTTGAGGTCCCCAGTGCCTCATGTGAGTTTCAGGTGGTTAAACTATAACGACCCGAAAGATTGTTTCAGGAATTACCGCTCAATTTTTCCCATTGCTTCTTCTTATTGTTTTATTCAACTATATTATATGTTACCGGGTTGATTGGTTCGGGTTCGGAGAGGTTTTGGTAAGGTTTGACACACTTAGTATCTTTTGAGTAGGCTTAAGTTGAAAAAGTCAACCGGATGTTGACTTACATGTTAAAGGGATCGGATGTAAGTTATGATGGTTTAGATACCTTTGGTAGATGATTTTGGACTTAGGAGCGTGATTGGAAGGTTTTTTGGAGGTTCGGAATAGATTTAGACTTGAGTTGCCAAATTTGGAATTTTGGCGTTTTTCGGTTGATAGGTGATATTTTGATATAGGGGTCGGAATGGAATTCCGGGAGTTGCAGAACGTCTGTCATGTCATTTGGGAGGTGTGTAAAATTTCAGGTCATTCAGACGTGGTTTGAAAGACATTTTGATCGAAAGTGGATTTTGGAAGATTTTAGATTTCTTAGGCTTAAATCCAATGCAAATTTGGTGTTTTGAAATTGTTTTGAGTATTCCGAAGGTTGGAACAAGTTTTAATGAAGTTATGGGATATGTTGGCATGTTTGGTTGAGATCCTGGTGGCCTCAGGTGAGTTTCGGGGGGTTGAACGGATCAATTCATGTTGGAAAAAGTTGCAGAAAATCTGTTGTTAGTGTTGGAGACATTTGGCCTTCGCGTTTGTGAGACGACTGTTGCGTTCACGAAGGGATGGGAAGAGAATTTGTCATCTTGGCCTTTGTGTTCGTGAAGGGTGAGGTCTAGTGGTCATCGCGAACGTGACGAGCGTCCCGCGTTCACTTAGAGTATTTGGAATTGCGGGATCCCAGGAGCCTTGTTATTCGAGTTCGCGCAAGTGTAGCCGCATTCGCGAGGGTTCTTCCGCGTTCACGCAAGAGGATTTTTTGTCAATGGTATTTTGTGCTTTGCGAATGCGAGGCTTTGACCGTGTTTGCGAAGAAAGATTTCAAATTTCCGAGCTGAATGTTTAAAAGGCCATCTTCTTGATTTTTGGCATAAGTTTACCATTTTCGACTCGATTTTGGAGATTTTTGAGTGAGATTGAAGAGAGAATAAAAGAGAACTTATTGGAGGTAAGAATTATGGACTTAATTGTTATGACCCAAACCCCGCACTGGTCGTGATGGCGCCTATCGTGAAGACGAGGCCATCCAACTAACCCAACTTGTCTTTTAAAAAAATAATTAAACATGAATAAATAGCTTAAATATCACTTAATAATATTAATTAGCGGTAATACAACCTAACACAGCCCTAATCGAGGTGTCACAAGTCACGAGCATCTATTAGAGTGTAAGTACAACCACAAGGTCTAAAAGTACACGAATTTCGCCACTCGGGCACAATATTCAGTTATCAGATAATACCAGAATAACAGGTAAATATTGAAAAAAAAACACAAACAACATATAATGACAGACAAATGAAATAAGGTAAACACATCAAACAGTACCAGTACTGCTTCGGTGTGCAGCCTGATCCACATATCGCTGCAGCGTGCAGCCTGATCTATTTATCGTCGACGGTGCTTGCTGGGGGTGTGTAGACTCCGGGAGTGGCCCCTTACGGCCCAAGCACAATATCAAGCCATCATGTGGCATCAACTCTAGGCCCTCAGCCTCATATCAAATCAGTATCTCACTGCTGCGGCGTGCAACCAGATCTAAAAGTATCCTCACAATGCAGGCCCTCTGCCATACTCAGTCAAAATCACATAAGCCACTAGGGCAACAATAAAACATGATGTTCAGCCCAAATATTGTTAGAAATATCATTTCAAGTGTTAAAGTAAAATAAACTTGGCTGAGTCTTAAAAATAGTGGAAAATACATGACTGAGTTTAAGTATAAAATCAAAACACTGAGGAAATATCAACAACAATCCCCGAAGGGTTCAAATAGCTGCCACGAAGCCCAAATATGGCAATCAGCCTAAATTATGATGATGACAAGTAAATTTCAGTCAAATACACAGTAAATCCATTAATCGGGATTGACCAAGTCACAATCCCCAACGGTTCTCTAAACCACGCTTGCTATCCGGCTTGCAAGTCACCTTAATATGGCACTACGTTGTGCAAATACGGGGTTTCAAACACTCAAAATATCATTTACAATCATTAGTCACCTCAAACCGGTGAATTCTCTAGCTCGCGATGCCTTTGACCCTTTAATCGGCCTCTACGCGCATCGAATCTATCCAAAATGAAAGAGAATACATCACAATATTCTAATGGAACAAAGTCCAAGAGAAAACAATCAATAACGGGCAAAAATCCTGAAATTACCAAAACCCGAGCCCCGGTCCCTCTTCTGGAAACTCAGAAATTTTCACATCATTAGACTCCTTATCTTCCCACGAGTTCATACATATCAAAGGTTCTCAAATCCGACCCTAAATGGCCTTTCAAATCCCAAATCAAAAGTCCAATTTCTCAAGCCCTAGTTCTTCAATTTTAGGCTTAGCTTTCATGAATTTCTAGGTGAATTTCACTATAAAAACGAGTTTTTAAGATAAAAAATCTTACCTCTAACCGATTCCCCTCGAATCCCTCTTTAATATCCACCAAGAAGCTCTTAAATTGAAGTCCAAAGATGGTGAAATAACTCAATTTCACGAAATTGAATAACTTATATGCTCTGCCAGACATTTTTGCATCTGCGACTCACCAGCCGCTTTTGCGGTGCCGCTTTTGCGGTTATTACTCCGCTTCTACGAAAATTACTAAACCTTGCCACATCTGCATCTGCGATCATTCTTCCGCATTTGTGGTTCCGCAGATGCGGCCCCCACAACCGCATTTGCGTCCCTGATATTACTTTTGAATCCGCTTCTACGGCTAAACTCCCGCATCTGCGGCATCGCGGATGCAGTACCTTTTCTGCGGTCTCTGCACATCTGCCATTTTTCGCTTCTGCGGTAAGTCAACCGTTTCTGCGGTGCCGCATCTGCAGTCCCTTAACCGCAGATGCGAAAATACTAGAAGCAACAATATTAGCTGCTGCAACAAAATTCCAATCTCTCTGAAATCACCCCGAGGCCCTCGGGACCTTAACCAAAAGCCCAAACATATTCTAATACCTTATTCAAAATTGTACCAACCTTCAAATCATCTCAAACAACACCAAATCACCCAAAACACATCGGATTCAAGCTTAAGTTTCTAAAATCTTCCGAAATACGCTTTTGATCAAAAACCCAACCAAACCACGTCCGAGTGACCTGAAATTTTGCACACACATCCCAAATAACATAACAGAACAACTGCAACTTCTGGAATTTCATTCAGACCTCTATATCAAAATCTCACCTATCAACTGGAAAACGGTGAAATCTTAATTTCGCCAATTCAAGCCTAAACCTTCCATGGACTTCCAAAATGCATTCCGATCGCGCTCCTATGTCCCAAATCACCTAACAGAACTAAACAAATCATAAAATTTCCGATCCGAGATCATATACAAACAAGTCAAATCTTTCAAATTTCAAGCTTTCAAGTGAGACTGTTCTTTCAAATTCATACCTATTTCCGTGAAAACCAAAATCAATGATCTACATCAGTCATAACACATTACACGGGGCAAGTCATGCCCAAGAATTGGCGATCAAAGCAAAAACTCAAAATGATCGGTCGAGTTGTTACATCCTGCTCCACTTAAACACGCGTTCATCTTCGAACGTACCCAGAGTTGTTCTAAAAGTCAAACACTCGCTGAATAACCTTACCATGCATATACCCGGGGGTGATCCCACGTCACCCTATCTTATATAGGTCCGATAACACCACATAGCTAAAATTTCACAATCCATCCTAGTCCATAAACCATAGAACCGCACTTTCACTTCTGAAACCATCAATACGACCAGAACCTCACACCTATACTCTGAATAGTCCCGAACCATCTGTAATAGCCCATGCCTGCAACCTTAGGTGCAATTATATGATATATCACATAACTCAAACACATGAAACGATAACTTCCATTCACAGTAGCTGCCCACAACAACCAAATACCGATAGAAAACCTCTTATTAGCTAAAGTCTCATTCCAACACTTTCATATACTTCCAACGATAAATGAAACACGTAATAAACCATAAACATTTCTCAAATCAACCATTCATAAGGCCATTTCTCCTCTGGCAATCACCATAGCAAATTTTGAACATAACCTCAATATTTACCCATCAAACATGCCAAAACCGAATCCATTTGCATTTATTAATGATCTCAACGGTCTCTTTTGACCAAACACACTACCCTGGTGACATGACACATCCATATGGCCTAAGCCACAACTTTCATAACTACGCACACCAATAAGCAACAGTTCGAACATACTCAAATCATGAAAATGACACAATTGAAAGAGTTGTACCTCAAGCTCACTAGTACCGCCACAACACAAGGCTGGGAATTCCGCCTCACATCACATAATAGAACACACGAATCTATCACGCAAGATCATATCTCCACATAGCTTCGCGGTAATGCACGATCCTATCCAAAAACTACTCCACCTGAAACACCTCAAGTCGCTATACTCGAAAGCGACAACCACGCACCATTTGATGTCTTGAACCAAAGCACATCATCATACCCACGGTGAGACAAATAACATATACCATGCAAAACCGATAGGTCATAACCGATACCCCATTCACTGAGCAACACCCAATTAGTCTTCCCGCTCGACTTCCACTATGAATTCCCAATAGAACCGCACCACATGTGTCTATAACTAACAAATCATAACGTCTCACAACACAGGAAAGCAACTCTTAGATCTCCCTAGATCACTAACAAGCTCAATAACGATCGAATCGACCTATCCCTCAACAACACAATTCGGGGCCAACCAAGCCTACTCAAGCTAGAACACACATCCACATTGACCTGCCAACGAACTCATCATCAAGGAAGCCTGAAGCTGCTCTTTCCATTACTACAGCTCTTACCAGAGACATACGATATGGTGCTCGACACCAAATCAATACCAAAATCCACAACCTCACCTAGTGACATGCCTGGCCACAAAAAATGCATTCGGATACTCCCTCAACACCGGAACTGAATCAATGGTAGAAACCTCTACACTGACATCCATCATGAAGGCCCAATTAAGAAAAGCAATCCTTCCCAGCCGTCCGCTGGTCTTTGATGTCACGTCCCAAACTCGAGGGACATGACCGGCGCTCGACCGGGTATCCCCAGTCAAGCGGACCTGGGTGCCTTTGCTAACCCACGAGCTACCCCTTGTTTTTCTTATTCAATATTCCAAGAACTAGCCATATAATTAATTTAGATCACCTTTTTCAAAACATACATACATAATAGTTAGTGAAATTACCAATTCGTTGTCCAACAATTGAAACCTGGATATACATAAGCTTCTAACCCA